>NW_006494943.1:848517-868121 GCF_000471905.2 Amborella trichopoda
AACGTTAACTAAACGTTAACGTTTAAGTTAACGTTAAACGTAAACGTTAAACGTTAACGTAACTAAACTAACTAACTAACGAGTAGTAGTACTACTCTCTCTCTCTCTCTCTCTCTCTCTCTCTCTCTCTCTCTCTCTCTCTCTCTCCAGTGTGCGTGTGTGTGTGTGTGCGCATTAGCTCCCCCGTCATTAGAATACTTCATAAAGTACTCTGGACCCTGGAACACCCAGCTTCCTAGGAATTTCGTTCAGGCAAAGAGTATTCCTTTTCTCAAAGTTATAATTTGATAATCGAGAAGCATTAATAACACACCTAAGTTTCATTTTAGCAAGACCAAGATACATGGGCAAGTTGATGAAACCTTTGCTGCATGGGAAAGGAGAAAAAAGGCAAAAAGATCATCTTAAAATGAAATCTCCTATCTCCCTCCAACCCAACCACCCAACAACCCGCTCCCCTTCCCCCCTCCCCAAAACAAAAGAAAACAAAAACATCCCCAAAAGTAAGAATTAAAATTTGACAAATATAGTATGATATTACAACATCCCTTCAAAGTTCAAGTTCCAAAGTAAGAACTTTGGAGGGATGCTTTAGAATTTAAAGGTTTTAGAATTAGCCGGACTAAGACAGAGTATATAAATGCAAATTAAGCAATTATACAGAGTAGAAACGAGGAAATAGTTAAGCTTGATGGCCAAGAAATACATAAAAGAGATTAGATTCGATATCTTACTTAAAAAATTCAGGAAAATGAGGGGATTGATGAAGTAGTCGCATATAGAATTAGAGCCTGGTGGCAAAGTGGAAATTGCATCAAGAGTTTTATATGATGGCTGCATACAAATGAAATTGAAGGGGAAGTTCTATAGAACGGTTGTAAGACCAGCCATGCTCTATAGGACATAATGTTGGGCAGCAGTCAAGAAATAACATATCCATAGGATAAATGTAACTAAGATGGAGATGTTGAGATAGATGAGTGGCAAGACAAAAAAGGATAGAATCCGAAATGAATATGTCCGAGGGAACTTAGGGGTGACTCCAATATAGGATAAATTAAGGGAAGTAGACTTAGGTGGGCTGGCCATATGCAGCGTAGACCTAGTACATCATCGGTTAGGAGGGGCGATTTGGTTCAAATGGAAGGCTCTAAAAGGGTAAGGAGAAGGCTCAAAAGAATATAGATCGAAGCAGCAAGAAGAGATATGATGACTTATCGTTTGACTAAGGGTATGACCATTGATAGAACATAATGGCAGAATATGATTTATATAATTGATCAAATAGTTAGGGTAAGGCTCGGATGATCACAATTATGGTGATATTATCATATTACAGTGGTTCTTGTAACAAAGAAAGTGCCCAAAGACAGGTTTGAGATTTTATTAAGGCACCATTTGATTTCTAGGCCAAATTGCAATTTGGGCCAATTTGAAATCTGCAACCTGCAATTCAACCTTAAGAGTGTTTGTCTTTCATATTTGAAATAATTCCCAATTGCAAGTGGATCCCAAAATTGGATTTTTTGCAAAACCACTCTAAATTGTTCTGCAAAATTTTCAAATCAGCTCTCTCTCTCAAAAAAAATCACCATTGTCAACGTTGTCACTATTCCACCAATCATATCCCCGGGTCACCATCAACACTACCACACCACCACTAGTACCACCACCACTGCTGCCTAGCCACCACCAACACAACCACCTTCTGATGCCAGCACCACCATTGTCGCTGTACAACCACCAACACCACTACCTAGCCACCACCCCAATTGCTTGACAACCACCACCACCATTGCTACCAAGGGACCATCATCACACACTACTACCACCACTGCTCCACCACCCCTAGTGCACTATCGCCACCATCACTTGCACCACAATCATACCATCACCACCATGACCACTATTGCAGCATACAATAACAAACTGCCATTCAAATGAATCATCAAACACCTTAGGCAGCAATAATAGACCGGATTGTCATTTGGCCAATCACAATTTGAAATGAAAAAAAAAACGATTTGATGAAATCTGAAATCTTGCTCTAAAGAAATTTCAAGGATTTTTAAATTTTGCAAGTAAGATATATTGTATCTTCTTAACATCTTAAGCTTTAGTTGGGAGGTTGGAGTTCCGGTCATGGGAGCTCCACAGACACAATGACATAATGACATGCTCAGTGATAATAATCTTTTCGACAATATGCCTTTATGGTATCCATTCTTAATCCTGCCAACTGGTTATGCGGAAGATCAATCTTAATGGTATCCATTGGAACTTCAAAGCATCTTCTCCAACATGTCAAGTATATATCCTCTAGGTTAAGACCCGTTTAAGACCCATGTCGCTCAATCTTCTAGGTAACTGAACATTTTAGCGCACAGTTTTCGAATTAAAGTCCAGGCTAAGTGAACTTAAAAATATAACAAAATGGCAATATATGGCATACACTTTTCAGCCATTAATTCCTCATTCAAATAATACAAGAAACAAGAGGTAAAAACAGCTTTGCAATCACATATCACTAATCCACAAGAAAAGTAATGAACATGAAAGACAAAAATAGTAACAGCGACCTTTGACAACATAGTATGTCCTTCATCATCAAATAAGATAATAAAACAAAAGACCGATCAATAAATCACAACGAAAAGAGAATGAAAGAAAGAAAATAAGAACATGGGCAAACAAAAGCTTACTTTAAGTATTCATTCCCATTAAATCCACCAACAGCATAGAGAGAGCCATTCAAGACTGCAGCTGCTGTTGCAAATCGCTACAAAAAGTAAAGGAAAAACAGTCATCATGATCAACATTAATATTTGTCATTATTTACAAAGTAATTTTAAAATAATAATGATGACAGATATCAATCATTACTTACAGATGAAAGCAAAGAGGTGCAATATGCAAAATCATACTAGCAGAAAACAAGTAAGAGAACTTAATCTTATTTGTAGGAAATTTTGGCAACACTATGTTGGGTTTCTGTGGGCATTAAAGGCCTTATGAGAGCTTGTAACTAATATCCTGATATAATGAAACATAAACTTAGTGGAAGTGTCGTCCTTTGTGGACCATGATAGGCAAATGTTATTTGCCGATACTCAGACTTGGCTTGACGAGCTAGGCCAGTCGAGTTGAAAAACCCAAGTTACTTGGGCATGGAATTAAACCGATGAGGGTTTGATGGGTCATATTTTGATGAGGTCGGAGTTGCCCGAATGTGTGAGTCAAGGGATTGTGTGACCCTTGTGTGTGATGGTTGGACTTTAGAGATGAGGGTCAAAGCCACATCACTGAACTATCACACAACATGTACATATGAAAGCAGTATCGGAAAAGTGAACCACTTTTCGCGGTGAAACATGTACATGTGCGAGATATTACGCCTATGCACTATAGAGCTGTGGTTGCATGAGGTCTAGGTGACCTTGGATTCGATTTTAGGGGAGAACCTGTAGTCCATAGACTGAGATTGTATCCCTTATTGGCTGACTTTGGTGGCCTAATCATAAACCCCGACGGTGGTTAGTGGGTCATGGGAACCATTGGGTCAGTTTGAGAAAGCAAGTGTGGATTATAGTCCATAATAGAAGATGGAGTGCTTCAGCAATATTATAATTCCTAGACCTTGTCGGATCAAATTCCCATCAAAATTATCTGGTTTTAACTATTTTGATATTAAATGATTTTAGATTGATTATTTGAATTTTTATGAGTCTCTGGATATTTTATTTTTTCAAAATGAATTTATAAATTAAAAGAGATTCAATTTCAGTATTTAAATATTCAGAGAGAAAATTTCTTTATTTACAATATTATAAAAATCATTTTAATAATTTTATAATTTATAAATATTTGAGAAGGCCCACATAGGGGCCCCATGGATGGCACACCCCACTTAGTGGGGGTGCTTTCTTATTTTCTAGCCTTGTGAATCAAGGCAATCAATCAAGTTGAATATTTACAGAAAGTGTTTTGCAGAGATTTTTATTGAAAAAAGACTAGAAGGTCTTGAATTTAAAGAGATTCGATTTCAAATAAAAAAGTATGTGTAAGAAGATTATAGAAAATAATATTTTATTATTTAATGGGATTAGGTTTAAGAAGTTGGAGGATAAGGTTCTAGCACTTTCCTTTGAATCATGAGGGCTGATCTAAAGATTGGATTGCTCAGATCTCTCACTCCTCAGGTCTCCTATGATCAATGGTCTGGACCCAGTGTTTCAAAAAGCGGACTGCCCCACGCCTGAGCGGCCGCCTAAGCGATCTAGGAGGCTTGGGCGCATCGCCCAGGCGTAGGCGGCAAAATCAGGCAGGTATCCTCAGGCGCCCTCCTAAGCGCCCGGGAACCCGCTTAGGCGCCCGCTTGAACCCGCTCGCCTAACGCGCCCCGCCCAAGGGCAGAAATGCTGCTTGTTGAGGCCATTTTTGGATCATTTTGGGTCATTTTTTTTAAAATATTAAAGGTGCAAAATTGTGGGTTTTAGGTTTCAAATGAACCTAAAACCCATTAGAGGCTATTTTAGAGAGAGAAAAACCAAAAAAAAAAAATTTACTGGGCCACCCAGGTTCTGGGCGCCCGCTTAGGCGCTGGACGGCCTGGACCCCCCTTGACTGCCTAACCGTAAGGAAACCCTAATCCCTGGAAACTCGATAAATAGGGGCCCTCTCTCCCATAAATCTCTACACCTCTTATCTCTAAGATCTCTCTCTCCCTTAGAAAGATATTTCTTAAGTTAGAAATAAGGGCACGCCCCAAGCTAAGAGAAAAGAGGGGGCACGCCCCACACATACAAGGTATATGTGATGTTCCATGTTGCTCTCATATTGATTAAGGTTGTAGTCAAAGCATTCCCATCCTTCAAAGATTTGAGATAGACTAATGATCCCGTGCGCTATTGGAGGAAGAGACCAGGTGTGGGGTCTGCTAAGCCTAGTTGAGGTAATCTCAAGTATCTGCCTTTCATGCTTTATAGTGATTTCTTATTCCTATGAGTATTATGTGCTTCATGATCCCAAGATTTAAGTTTATGCAATTTTATTTGTGTAATAAAAGAATTGATAAAATGGCAGTGAGTGAGAGTCCTCGGGATTCTTTGTGTTTTTATTGTTTCTCATTATGTATTTGGACATCCGTATGTAATCTGAGTGATGAAAATGAAAAGATAAAAAAAATTTAATCAGTATAAACTTCCCCGGTTACATAGTCCAACTTTCACACCAGCCACTTAATAAATAAAGCATCCACATGGTAGTGGAATCATTAAAAATTAGTACATTGAACTGTCAATACTTCCAATAACGGCGTAAATGCCATAAAAATAAACTGATAATTTTCTTGAGAATGTTAACCTTTAATAAGTAGATCAAAGGGCAACGTTTCAAAAAGCAGACTGCCCAGTACCTGGGCAGCCACCTAGGCGATAATGGGCCTGGGCAAATCGCCTAGGCCTTGGTGCCAAAAATAGGCGGAAAACCCTGGGTGCCTGTCTAGGCGGCTGGCCGCCCAGCGCCCATACCTAGGCGGCCGCCCAAGGATTGCGCCTCGCCAAGAGGCGGAAAATAGTTTCGGTAGGGGCATTTTTTGTCTTTTTTTTATACGAAAGGGACAAATTTCTTGTTTTTAGGTTTATGAGAGAAAAACCCCAAAACACATAATACTCATGGTAAAAATGGTGTTTTGGGTATGGTAAAAATAAAAAAGAGATGAGAAATTTGCTTCCATAGCAGAGATTAGGTCTAGGGTTCGGGTCAGTTATGATGATGATGATAGTGATGAGGATGGGAAGGGATGTCAAGAGGTAGAACAATCCATTATTAGGGGAAAGGGAAAGAGAATTGTAATTGCTTCTAGTTCTGGGAGTAAAAAGCCTCAGTTTAGAGGCCCTATGAATAGTTTTTTACCCCGGCCCGACCCTGAGGTTGCAGGAGAGAAAACAAAGAAGCAAACCACAATTGAAAATAGATGAAGGAAGAGGGAAATAGAGCTGCTTTTTTTATTGCTATATGGTTTTAGGAGGCGAGCATTCCTTTCGATACCGCATGCCTAAGCAGCTTCTATGCCTTGGTAGAGGCAATTGGCCAATTTGGGCCTGAGATGAAACCCCCAACCCCATATGAGCTTTCGAGCCTCTTATGGAAAAAAGCGGTGAGTGTCACGAAGGATGTTGTGGAAGTTAAGAAAGATGCTTGGGCTCAGTATGGAGTTTCTATTATGACTGATGCTTGGAGTGATAGGAAGAGAAGAAGTCAGATGAATTTGCTTGTGAATTGTCCTTTAGGGACTATTTTTTTTAGGTCTATTGATGCATCTGATTATACCCATGATGCCCATTACATATTTCAAGTTATAGAGAAGGGAATCAAGGAGGTTGGGGATCATTTGTTGTACATGTTGTCATAAAAATTACTACTACTAATGTTGCTGCTACTAATTTGTTGCGCATAGCTTATCCTAGAATCTATTGGACACCATGTGCAACACATTGTATAGACCTCATGCTTGAAGTTCTTGGCAGTTTAAGCGAGATATCAAGTGCAGTGAAGAAGGCAAAGTCAATTACAAATTTCATTTATAGCTACCATCTCACCCTTAGCATGACACGTAGATTTACATAGAAGAAAGAGATTGTGAGGCCTGGGGTCACAAGATTTGCGCCCTGGTACTTATACCTAGATAACATACATTAGAGGAGAGTGCAGTTGATGCATATGTTTACCTTGAATGACTGGAGAGCATGCAAGTGGTCCAAAGATCAGGTTGGGAAGAAGGTGAGAGATATTATCCTTTCTAAGGCTTTTTAGCGAGGGGTGAAGGGCGCACTTAAGGTAGTTTTTCCTCTTGTCAAAGTCCTTTGCAGGGTTGATAGTGATAAGGCTTCTATGGGCTACATATATGAGCCTATGGAGACATACAAAAGAGAAATAGCCCAAAATTTTGATGATGATGAGAACCGCTACAAGCCTGTTTAGGAAATTATTGATGAGAAGTGGGATAGACAGCTACATCAGCCATTGCATTCAACAGTTTTATTATTTGAACCCAACTTTTTTTTTATGTTGACAAGGATATGCACACAAATGACACAATTATGACTGGATTTAATAAGTGTGTAGATATGTTAGTCCCTAATTCTAATATCCAAGATATTATATGTGCTGATGCGTTAATAAATTACAAGTGCTCATTAAAGTCTTTTGGGAGTCCAATGGCGATGAGGCAAAGGACCAAAATTGATCCAGGTAATAATAGTATTATTAAGTTCATCAAGTTCAAGTAATCAAGGTTCATTTTTATAATTCTATTATTTATGTATGATGTTATTCTATATCTTTGCAGCCAATTGGTGGAGCCAACGTGGGTGTAGTTCTCCAAATTTACAAAAGTTGACCATTCGGATCTTAAACCTAACCACTTCTTCATCCGGTTGTGAGTGCAATTGGAGTACTTTTGAAAGTTAAGGCCGTAAGGGTAATTTCCATAATTGTATTAATAATACATAAACCACAAATTTTAATTATTTTCATTTGATTTTATTAGATTCATACAAAGAAAAGAAACATGCTTGAATCAAAGAGGCTCAATGACCTAGTCTATGTCAAGTATAATCGATTCTTGAAGGTAAGGTTTGCTAAGAGAGATCCAATCAAATCAAAAAATATGAACAATGCTATGGTGTAGTTAATTGATGATGATGAGGTCGAGGGGCATGAAGGATTGACATGGAACATGGTCATGGATGCTTCAAGGACATCAGTCGACCCTCCTAAGGCCACTAGATCTTCTACACAGAGGACGAGGGTGGAGGAAGAGGAAGAAGAACAGGCAGATTCAAAAGAGACAGAGGAGGACGACTAATATGTCGAGGAGGTGACGACTCCGATGAATATGATACAAATGCAGCAGACACTATTTTTTCTGATGATGAATAATGATTAAACTTTGAACATTGATCGAAGATTCTTTTGAGTCTTCAAGTATTACTTTCATTTTTGTTTTCTTCCTCTTGTTTGTGTATTGTGGATAGTGGATTTGTAGTTCCACTGGTTTGGTACTTGGTAACTTTGGTTTGGTAATTTGGTTGGTAAATTTTAAGTTTTAATTGGATATGGACCGACTTATGGTTATGCTTATGGAGTGTGTGCTAATGTATAGTATACTTTATATTTTGATGTGCCCTAAAAACCTAATTCTTATATTTTATACAATATATATACTGTTAGAGACTGTAGAATCCTTTTGGATTCAACTGCCTGGACCCCCCAATCCACCTAGCACGTTTTGAAACACTGTAAAGGAGTACAGAGAGGGGTAAAGAAAGCCTATCCACGGTACGGATAGCTCAAAGTACAAGAAGCCCTTCTGAAAAAGGGGGAATGAGAGGACAATATCAAAAGGCCTTCTTTTTAAAGGTTACAATGAAAGAAGGAAACCAACAAAAAGAAACCAATCCCAAAAAGTGGATCATACAATCTGTCAATGGCCGTTGCTTCCTTGGCCAAAGCATCCGCTACCTGGTTGGACTCCCTCTAAGTATGCCTCCATAAGACACGTGCATCCCTACAATGGTGGTAAATCTCATAAAAAATATGAGCTAGAACCCAAGGGGATGGAGGAATTTGTAGCCCAAGCAATGACGTGCTTGGAATCTCCCTTTATAATAGCAGACTCTATAGAATTTGTAGCCCAAGCAATGACGTGCTTGGAATCTCCCTCTATAATAACAGACTCTATCCTGTGAAGATGTGAGCCTAAGACCCTCGAGAAGAGCTGTGACAACCACCTCCATGGAATCAGTGTGACCAATGTTGAAAGAAATGGAAGCAACAGTTGATCCCAAGTGGTCCCTAAGAATAGCACCGACATTGGCTGGCCCTAGGTTCCCTAAGGAGCAACCGTCGAAGTTAAGCTTAAATTGGCCCTGGATATGTGGTCTCCAATTGGACGCCTGAGGTAGACATTTTCTACAATGTTGCAAGGTAACAGTCCAGTCCTGGCAAAAGGCTGAAGAAGGGACCCCATTAAAGCTTTTGTGATTGGTTGCCCAAAATACAACCGAAGATTTAAGCTTAACAAAAATATTGTGCCAATAGGAGCACTCCCCTTAAAACATCCTATTGTTACGCTCAATCCAAATACTCCAAATAGTTGCTCCCACAGCGGATTTCCATAACTGAATACCTGCTTAGGCCAAGGGAAAGGTTGTAAGGCATCAGGGATCAAAGGAATAGTGGTAGGTAACACCCATTGTACTTTGAGGAGGCTAAGAAGCTTTCCCCAAATACTGAAAGTAAACGGGCAGTGCAAGACAATGTGGTCATTTATCTCCTCATCAGCGAGACAAAGGACACAACGATTAGGTAGGGGGATCCCTCTTTCTTGAAGTTGGTCGACTGTGATTGCCCTATGGGAAAAAGTAATCCACATGAAGACCTGAATTCATAGTGGGGCAAAAGAGGACCAAGGGTGTAGGGGATACATGGGAGGTTGGATAAGTTTTTGGTAGAATGAGGACACCGTGAAGGCCCCAGAGGAACTTGGGGTCCATATAATTCGATCTTGTCCCTGATTGGCTATAAAGTAGACCTGAAGGGTAGCCGTCAGATCCGACAAATGAGAAATCTCGGAGTCATTCAGTGCACACCTAAAAACTGAATTCCTTGATCTGGAGGAGCCAGCCTAAGTCCTTTCATCTTCAACAGCAGCCCCTTGAGCACAGGAGAGCGAGTAAAGGTCCGGGTATGTGTCCCTGAGCGAAGATTCACCCAGACTAAGGGCGTGCCAAAAGAGGACCTGACTGCCCTCTTTTGGGTGGAATCAAATACCTCTTGTAAATGGCTGGAATGAGGAACAAATTGATCTCCAAATCCCAGACGATCTGTTAGTGGTACTGCAATCGGGTAACCAAGGGGATGAGGGGATGCGATATTTATGCCAAAGAATATCGATCCACAACTGATCTTTTTTGGTCAGGAGGTGCCACCACCACTTCCCTAGAAGGGCCACGTTATGTTGCCTCAAGTTCCTAATCCCCAGTCCCCCCAACCTCTTAGGTAGGCAAAGTGCATCCCACATAATGAGGTGGAATTTGCGGTTCGCAGCGTCTCCAGACCAAAAGAACCTTTAGATCAACTGCTTGATCCGAGTGTTTACCGCCATAGGCATATGGAATAATGACATTTGGTAAACGGGGATGTTTGCTATAGTAGCCTTAATTAAAGTCAGCCTTCCTGCAGGGGAAAGGAAGCGGCCCTTCCAACCTGCAAGTTTACGATCCACCTTGTCTAAAATGTGAGACCATAAAACTCTTTTTGGGTTTACCCACACACAAAGGTAGACGAAGATAGTTTGATGGAAGCTTTTCCACCTCATATCCCCAGCTATCCTCATATTCTCTCAAAGTGGAAAAATCCACCGCTATCCCCATCATCTTAGATTTCTTGAAATTGACTTTAAGTCCAATTGCAAATTCAAAGCATCTGAGGGACAAGAAGAGGTTGCTGATTTCATCAGGATGGGCATTGCAAAAGGCCAAGGTATTGTCGGCATTTTGGAGATGTGTAACAATTGGACCGCGGTTCCTGCAAGAGAACCCATTCATCAAACCAGCAGCAAACATTCTGGAAATGGATTGGCTGAAGACTTCAGCAGAAATGGTGAAGAGAAAAGGAGAGAGGGAATCTCCTTGTCTTAATCCCCTAGAGGAGGGGAAGAATCCTTTAGGTGATCCATTGATGAGGATTAAGAAAAATAAGAAAAAAAAGTTGCGAGTAACAAGCTTTCATCCAAGACCTCCATCGATTTCCAAAGCCATCCTACTTTGCGTTTCTTCCAAGATTGCCCAGTCTACATGATCATATGCCTTTTCCCAATCTAATTTGACAATAAGGCCAAGAGATTTGGCAAGGTGTCCACAGTGGACACATTCGTGGGCCACAAGAGCACCATCGAGAATCTGTCGATCTTTGACAAAAGTACTCTGGGAAGGAGAAATAACCAAGGGAAGGACCTCCTTAAGGCAAGTGGCAAGAACCTTGGAGATAATTTTATAGGGAGAATTTACCAAACTAATCAGACGGAATAAAGAACTGATAATTCCATACCCCATATGAAAAATATTTTCTAAGTAGGATGATTGCAGCACTTCTCAGCATAGTCATGAAATAATTGCGTGCAGGCAAACAAATTAGGATAGAAAAGGTTATCTTAATTATCATTCATAAGATATCTGATCTTACAAAACATTCTACAATTGGAAACATAGAAGGAATAAATAAGAACAAACTGAACATAAAAGAGAAGTATCACACGCAAGCAAGCATGTGAGGGCACACATGGAATACATGCATACTGCCATGAGCTAATTTCTACAGCAATAGCTCATGGCCCAAAAACTACTAAAATAACCCAAATTTCATATATACACTCTCTTGAACCCAGTGAACAAGCTCAACAATAGCTAAAAAAGAAAATTTGAAATTGGATTTCTTAAGAGAGAAAATTTGGTGAACTCAAAATCTTCTAAATTCCGTTAATTTTAGAACTAGAAATTTGAGAAACCAAGATCGATTGTTCTTTAAAAAACCATATAACTGGTGATGATGAGGACATATACAAAGTTTGGGGTCTACAAATCTCCTAAGGCCTCGATCTAACACCATTTTTATCTTTCCTGAAATGGCTTATAGTCATTGTATTTTCTCTCCTAAAAACACCATTTCCTGGGGGTATTTTTGGTTTTTTTCATGAGCTTGTTTGCCAAAATGAATATGAGCAGTCTAAAAAATTTGCAGTCAAACAAATCCCTACAAAAAAGTTCTTTTAAGTTTTTTTGGGCCATGAGCTAATCTTGTAGCAAATAGCTCCTGTGAGTATGACACATGCATACATACGCATGCATTCACATGCACACACACACACACACACATACGTTGAGATGCCAACTCTAACTAATACAAAGTATGCTTTACCATGTACCAAATGTATGCAAAATCAGCATATATCAAAGGCTCAATATGTCTGTGTGTGTTGAGGTGATGCCAACTCTAATTAATGCAATGCTTACCATTAACCAAATGTATGCAAAATTGGTGTATGAAAGACTGACCAAACATTGCATATGCATTCACAAACTCTTCCTTCACACAAACTACAGTATGAATTTTGAGTCGCAACAGAGAATCAACATATGAAAAATTCACAGAACCACCCCCAAACAGATGACTGAAAAAGTAAATAACCGACTTTTTAGAAGTGCCACTAAAACAATCTTGTGAGAGTGCTTCTTTGAGTTCAACCCCTAGAATATCTCTAACCCACCCGCAATTTGGATTACCAAGGAAGTCTGTCCCATGTGTCTGGATGAACCAAGAAAACATGTCATTTCAGAAGTGGGATAAAAACTGGTAATTTCGGCTTTCATCTCACTCAACAAAATGGTGGAGTTTTCGATGTTCATCCAAAGGGACCACGTGAAGCACAAATATGGGGATGCCCACCAATGCAAATTTCAGTGTGGGATGTAAACGCGCCTTTTAAGCATCTTAATTGATAAGTAAAATAAATTTGTAGAGTTTGAGAGCACAATTCAATAAATTATTGAGGAAAGTCATTCAAAGTTTGTTCGAGGTCACCAGAAGTCTGTACCTTTTCAAGCATTGACCCAATAACGACCCACTTCCCAAGTATGGGGTCATAAATCTCAACATCAGAGAAACTTTGAACTCCATCACCACCACCAACAGCAAAAATTTTGCTCTGTAAGGTAGCAGCTCCAAGGCTTCCTTTCTTATGTGTCATTGATGGGCATACACTCCATTCATCATTGCTTGGATTATAACTCTCAACTTCACAAAAAATCAAAATAGGTAATAAAGTTAAAGCATGAGAAATCAATACAAACAGCTAACTTATAAAGTAAATAGGTAATAAAGTTAAAGCTTGAGAAATCAATACAAATATCTAACTTATAAAGTAACTATATGTGCATGTCTGTGCATGTGCATGTATAGAAGCACGGGCTTTGGCTCCAGCTCACCAGGATCACGAGCCCAAGCTCTTCACAAAATCAGTTGTGTCATATGCCAAGTCTAATGTTTGACTTAGCGGATTTTGTGCAAAAATATAAAAAGTAACTCTGGGCTCGGGAGATTCACCCAATTTTTGGGGCTTCTCCCTAAAAATTGCCGTGGTCCCCATCCGGGCCGCCACAATATATACACACACACATATATACGTAAATATCTATTATTTTTCTATTATATATAAAGCGAGAGGACTCCTTTTATTATCGTGAAAAGTGTCCTCTTGAATTCCAAGATTGCCCAATTTATTCTTAGTTTATACCATATTGATTCTCTCCTTAAATCTCTCTATTAATTAATTTCTATTTCATTAGTTATCATTTATATATCTCTCTCCCTCATCATCCTATATTCACGCACATCCCATCTTGTCTTCTTAAATCTCTCTTCCTCTTTCCTAAAATCTCTCTCTATCACAAACTTATCTCTCTCTTTTCTCATCTCTCTATCCCTTCTCGCTCATCTTTCTTTTAACGTCTGTATCTCTTTATTAATTTTCCAACTCATGAAATATTATCTATTATTCTCTATACTCTCTCTTGATTAATGTCTATCTCATTAATTAATTATCTTTTGATGAGATAAATTAAAATGATATTCAAAAGATCTCATGATAAATATTAATAATATACCATCCGATATTTATAATACTAACAATATACTATCCTATAAATATAATACTAATATAATAAGAATTATCTTAGTCATCAGAAATTAAATTGATCATATATACATTATAACAATATATAAATAATTTATGTTGCAAATAATATTTGCCTTATCCTTTTTTTTGAGGAAATAATATTTTCCTTGTCTTAATCACCACATATTTATGATAAATAATGATATATGAATGAACATTATTTTACTAATGGATAAGTAATTACATTATTAGAATAATAATTTATATAATATAATTAACAAATCAACATCATCATCATAGCTTTTTCCTAATTAATTGGCGTCAGCTACACGAATCCTAGTCCACCATTATGCTCTATTAAATGCCATACTTTCACTGAGGTCATGAGTCCCCAAATATTTTCAATCTACTTCCAACCACGTACTTTTGGACCTATCCCTTGCCCTTTTCAGCCCTTCCACTTAAACTAATTTGTACCTCCTAACAAGTGTTGAACTTGGTCGGTGCCACATATGGCCAGCCCACCTAAGTGTACTCTTTCTCATCTCATCGCCACTTAGTGCCACACCTAAATTCTCCCGAATGGATTCATTTCGAATTCTATCTCTTTTTGTCTTGTCACTCATCCATCTCAACATCATCATCTCCACTACACACATTCTATGGATATATTGTTTTTTGTATGTCCAACATTCTGCCCTATAGAGCAATGCTAGTATCACAGACGTCTTATAGAACTTGTCCTTCAGCTTAATTGGTACGTGGCGATCACATAAAATTCCAGTTGCACATCTCTACTTCAACCACCCAGCTCTAATTCTGTGTGCGACATCTTCCTTAATCTCTCCATTTTACTGGATTATCGACCTAAGATATCGAAAGTCCGGTCTTTTTATACTTCTTGGCCATTAATCTTAACTACTTCATCGTCTCTACTCCTGTTATTATTAATTTTAAAGCCTTTGGACCCTAAATCATCCCTCCAAAGTTCTAACTTTGTGTTGACGTCGTTTTAGATCTCATCAATCAAAATTGTCACCTGCGAACAACATGCACCACGGTACCTCATCATGTAGGTGCTTAATTAAGTCATCCATAACTAAGATAAAGAGGTACGAGCTCAATGTTAACCCTTGATGTAGACCTATTTCCACTGAAAACTCACTCGTCTCTCTAGTAGGTGTTCATATACTAGTTAATGCTCCATCGTACATATCTCTCACCAAGTTGATGTAGAGTCTGGAGACTCCTTTCTTTTCGAACGCCCACCAAATCAAATCTCAAGGTACCCTATCATAAGCTTTCTCTAAATCAATAAAAACCAGGTGGAGGTCTTTTCCTTGCGCCCTAAACTTCCCAATCAATTGCCTAAGTAGGAAAATAACCTCAGTTGTTGACCTACATGGCATAAAACCAAATTGGTTTTTAGATACACTTGTTTCATGCCATAGTCGTTGCTCAATCACTCTCTCCCAAAGCTTCATAGTATGGTTCCTAAGCTTGATCCCTCGATATTTTGCACAATTCTGTATGTATCATTTATTCTTGTAAGTAGGTACCACAATAATTTTTCCTCCATTCGTCTAGCATTTTCTTTATTCTCAACACCTTGTTGAATTGCTTCGTTAGCCAGTCAATGCCAATCTCCCCCATGCACTTCTAAACCTCTATCGAGATACGATCGGGTCCTAAAGCCTTTCCTATCTTCATCTTTTACAAAGCTTCTTTCACTTACGACATCTTAATATTATGAATGTATCGATGACCTCTACCCTCATTTGTACCAACAGTTCCTTCTACCGCTATATTACTATTGTGTTCGTCATTTAATAATTTTTTAAAATAAACTCTCCAACTTTCGTTGACCTCGTCATCCTTCACCAAGACCCTTGGATCCTCACTCTTAATGCATTTAATATAGTTTAGATTCCTATATTTTTCTCTCTTATTTGCTAATTTGAAGACATCCTTTTCACCTTCTCTTGTTTCCAATTTATTGTATAGATTATTATATGCCTTAAGTTTAACTTTACTTACTATTTGTTTAGTGTTTTTCTTAGCATTTTTATATTCTTCTAAGTTTTGATCATTTCTATTATACTACCAAGTCTTCTAACATTATCGTTTGTCGTTAATGACCTTCTGAACCTCATCACTCCACCACCAAGTTTCCTTATAGGAGCTTCTTTTCCCTATAGCTTCTCCTAAAATTTCTTTTGCTACTTTCTTGATACAATCAGCCATCTCATTCTATATTACACTAACATCATGTTCAGAGTTCCATTTTCCTTTTTCGATTAATTTATCCCTAAATAAGTCTATCTTCTTATTTTTTAAATTCCACCACCTAGTTCTTGGACACCAATTACTTTCACCCCTTCTTTTCCATGTCTTTAAGCGAACGTCCAGAACTACGAGCCTAAGTTGAGTAGTCAAACTCTTGCCTGGGATAACCTTGCAGTCTTTACATGATGTTAGATCTACCTTCTTAACTAGGAAAATCTCTATCTGGCTTTTATGTGCTTCACTTTTATAGGTTATTAAATGTTCATCTCGCTTTTTAAAGTAAGTGTTTGTTATTGTTAGGTCGTAGGCCATAACAAAATCTAAGATAGTCTCACCCATCTCATTCTTTCCCCAAACACATACCCCCCATGTACCCCTTCATATCGTCTACCATCGTTCCCTATATGACCATTTAAGTCTCCTCCTAAAAAGGCTCTCTCTCCATTTGGTATGTCTTGGACTATTCCATCCATACCCTCCCAAAATTGTCTCTTAATTCTATCATCTAATCCTACTTGTGGCGCATAAACACTAATATATCAACTATCTCTTCCCCTAATACAAGTTTAATTAATAAGAGACTATCACTTATTCTTTTGATATTAACTACTTTATCTTTTAAATCTTTGTCTACTATTATGCCTACGCCATTTCTATTATTTAATAATCAATATTAAATAATCAATAATCAATAATAGATATTTCTACAATTAACAAACAATAATCAATATTAAATATAAAAATTATGAATAAACAATTCATTATAATAAACATTTTTGTACTATTGTTGAAATACATAATTATTAACAATAATAGAGAGTTATAATTATAGTATCCTATAATTCAGGCTTAATTTTAACCCTATAATTATATTATATTAAAATATCCTATTTGAGTCATGTAATATAATTGTCTATAGATTTTCACAAAAATATGCAATTTTTTAGGTGTCCAATCCAAGTACTTACCTTTTCTCAAAGTCTTATGCAAATTTAAGAAAATATTGTTCTAAGTAAATAATAAATTTATTAACTAAATGATGAGTAAATAATATATTATTAATTCAAGTAAATAATATAAGTAAATATTTAATACTTAAAATATATGTTCTAGAAAAATATAATTCCTCCTCTTTCAGTCTTTTTGTAAATAATATAATTTAAATAAAAATTAGTGAATAAGTTCATTCTTACAAACAAAAAATTCTTATCTAAAAATAAAAACATTTTTTGAAAAATAATATAATGCATTCAAATCCTTTCTATCAAGTTTTTATGCAGATAATATAATTGAATTTGAAATTTTAATTATAAACTATTACAATACCCTATTTGAGTCATGTAATATAATTATTATAGTTATATAATAATTTTTTTTTGGTAAATATCGTTATATAATGTTATTATCTAAAAAATAATATATTGCATACAAACCCTTTATAAATGGTTTTTCTACAGCTAATGTCATTGAAATTTTATAGTAATAGCAAATATATTCTTTGCTATTATAAAAAATAACATAATGTAAATGATATCTTTTCTCCTTGGTTTGCATTTTCTATTTTTTCCTTTTTTTTCAATACACTCATAATGTCATATGTATTTGATTTGTTAGATTTTATTTTCAAAAATTATTCTATTACATGATAACTTTGAAGTTTTTGTACAATTACTTTGTCCTTAACCTTAGTTAATTGAAGCAATTATTCTATTTCGCAGTGTTTCAACAAGTGCTAGGCGGGTCCTAGGCAGCCTGGGACCTGGGCAGCTCAGTTGAATCCCAATAAGGATTTTACAGTTATGTCGGTATCAAATATATGTATTGCAATACATAATTCAAATTATACTACATATTAGCATTTAACACACACTCCATAAGCATAACCATAATCCATAAGTTGGTTCATACTCCATATCCAATTAAAACTTAAAATTTTCCAACCAACCAAATTATCAAACCAAGTTATCAAATAGTATCACACCAGTACTGCAGTACACCACCATGAGGAAGAAAACAAAATTGAATTATGAAACTATGAAAGTAATACTTGAAGACTCAAGAATCTTCAATAGTTACATTGGCATCATATTGATCGGAGTCGTCATCCTCTTCGACATATTGGTCATCCCCGTCCTCCTCCGTCTCTTTTGAATCAGCCTCTTCTTCCTCCTCTTCCTCCATCCTTGTTCTCTGTGCAGAAGATCTAGTGGCCCTAGGAGGGTCAGCTAATGTCCCTGAAGCATCCATGACTATATCACATGTCAATCCTTCATGCCCCTTGACCTCATCATCATCAACTAACCACTCCATAGCATGGTCCATATTTTTTGATCTGATGGGGTCTCTCTTATCTCTCTTAGCAAAAGTGTCTTTCAATAATCGATTGTACTTGACATAGGCTAGGTCATTGAGCCTCTTTGATTCAAGCCTATTCCTTTTCTTTGTATGAATCTAACAAAATCAAATGAAACTAATTAAAATCTAATATCTATGGTTCATGTATTATTTATAAAATTAAACAAATTGCCCTTACGGCTCCACCCCTTCAAAAGTACCCCAATTGCACTCACAACTGATGAAGTGGTTAGGTTTAATATCCGAATGGCCAACTTTTGTAAATTTGGAAAACTACACCCATGTTGGCTCCACCAATGCGCTGCAAAGATATATAAAAAAATCATCAATAAATAATAGAATTACTTGATTACTTGAACTTGATGAAGATGAACTTAAGAATATTATTAATACCTGGATTAATTTTGGTCCTTTGCCTCATCGTCATTGGACTCCCAAAAGACTTTAATGAGCACTTATAATTTATCAGCTCATCAGCGCATATAATATCCTGCACATCAGGATCAGGGACTAGCACCTCTTTACACTCATTAAATCCATTCATAATTGTGTCATTTGTTTGTATATCCTTGTCAATATAAAAAAAAGTTGGGTTCAAATAATAACCAGCTGCATGCAATGGCCGATGTAGCTGTCTATCCCACTTCTCATCAATAATCTCCCAAACAGGCTTGTAGTGGGTTTCTTCATCATTGAAATTTTGGATTGTCTCTGTTTTACATTTCTCCATAGCATCATATATATAGCTCATAGAAGGCTTGTCACTATCAACTATGCAAAAGACTTTGATAAGAGGAAAAAGTATCTTAAGAGCGCCCTTTTCCCCCTCGCCAAAAAGCCTTAGAAAGGATAATATCTCTTACCTTCTTCCTAACCTAATCCTTAGACCACTTGCACGCTCTCCAGTCATCCGAGGTCAACATTTGCCTCAACTGCATTCTCCTTGAATGTATGCTATCTATGCATAAGTACCAGGTCGCAAATCTCTTGACCCTAAGCCTCACAATCTCTTTCTTCTTTGTAAAGGTACTCATCATGCTGAGCGTGAAATGGTGGCTATAAATGAAATTTGTAACTAACTTGGCCTTTTTCACTGCACTTGATATCTCGGTTAAACCACCAAGCCTCAAACGTGAGGTCTATACAATGTGCTGCACATGGTGTCCAAAAGATTCTAGGATAAGCTATGCACAACAAATTAGATGCAACAATATTAGGAGCAGCATTG
>NW_006494943.1:873021-890442 GCF_000471905.2 Amborella trichopoda
CGTACTACTACTACCCTACTACGTACGTACGTACTACTACTACTACTACTACTACTACTACTACTACTACTCTACTACTACTCTCTACTCTCTCTCTCTCTCTCTCTCTCTCTCTCTCTCTCTCTCTCTCTCTCTCTCTCTCTCTCTCTCTCTCTCTCTCTCTCTCTCTCTCTCAGGTGTTTCATTGCAAAACCCAATCGCCATCAAACCCACTAATCCTCTCTCTCTTTCTCTCTCTCCCCACCCCTCCCCCTAACATCCCACCCCAACCCCAAAAAAAATATAAAACTAAAACCAGCTTTTTGAGCTGAAAACTCTAGTGGGCTGGCTGGGTCCTTGGCCATTCGGGGGGAAGTGAGCTTCAGATGGATAGTATTGTGAGAAGAAGGAGAGCTATGAGCTCTCATAGCTTCAATGGAGATATTTGTGAGGGAGGTGCAGGGGTGGGAGAGATCGAACGACCCTCAACATTTTGATTTCTGAACCTCCTCTACAAATTTACCTTGTAACCAATTCTTGAATAAAGTTTAAGAATGGAATGTAAAGTGTAAGGGGTTTTATGGAAAAACTAAGGATGTTTGGGAGGTCTAAATACGACTTACAGGAAAAATGAGGAAAGTTGCTCACAGGAAGACTAGTATGTGCGCATGTAAATGTGTGTGTATGCACTTAAGCATGTTTGAGTGTGTGCAAGTATGGATGTGTGCATGTGTTTCAATGATATGACATTAATCACAAATCATTGTGATATCATGCATAACATCACAGAAATTACACAGCACAGTTTCAGGAGAGAGAAGTGTAATACCTGTATCATACCAACTACTGCCATTTCCACCACCAAAAACATAGAGAGAACCATTCAAGGAAGCAGCAGATGCATATGAACGCACAGAATGCATTGGCTTAAGCGACTTCAATACATCTTTGTGAGGAAAGTATGCATCCAATCTTTGTAACCAGGACACACCATCATGACCTCCTACTAGAAAGACAAGTTCCTCAATATTTGAATCTGATACAGTGAGTACTTCAGACTCCAACTTCCTTATATGTTCCCTCAGTTCTTGAATCACTTTGTCCGACTCCCTCTGATAGCTCAAGACAAATCAGTTCAACCTCAGACTCAAACAAAATTATCATGGAGTCAAACTATGCAAATTATTCCCATCTATCTCTTATTCCTGTCACAACCATTATTTTTAAGGAAACTATGCCAAAATCCAATGGACCATGGAAAATTGAAGGACATTTGGGCCACTAAGTGTAAGTACTTGAGATGCTGGACCATTCTATGTAACGTTATATAAAAGTGCATCAAAGGATGTCTAATCATTTGTAACAAATCGAAGGCCATATAATTATGGCAAAATGAACAAGTGTGACACAAATTGAACTGGAGACATTCAATCCAGCACTTGTAGGAGGAAACCAAGACATAAACAAAAAAGGACCATTCATCTAAGAACTAAAACTAGGAGGGTACAATCACCATCCAAGATACGATAACTATAAGAACTGAGGCATTTGCAGGAAATGTACAATTAATCACAACTTAACTTGCAAACCACAATAGTCAAAGGATTCAACAAAAACATTGTGCACGTCCAATTTACCTGCTTTTGCTCTAAAAGTTTGGTCTGTTGATTTTGCTCCGATAAAGCGTTCTTTAATGAGTGAACATCTACTTTCAACTACCAAGAACAAAGCAAAAGTAGGTGAAACATCAATCAACAAGAACAGATTTTCTTTTGTATTTTCAAAAATAAATGAACAAATAAACATGACCAAGTGCTTCAACCTTCCATACCTGATCTATATACAAATAAATGTTTGTCTGGTATGTTCGAGTTCCTTCAGCCGCCTTTTGATGCTCTGTTTTACTTGTGGCTAACCATTTGTCATCCTCTTGTTCAACAATACCATTGTCATGCACTTGAATCGGCGATTTGGATGATTCACGATCAATAGCAAGCTTCTTTATTTTCTCCAAAACATACTCTTCATCCATGACTGTTCCCTCAACACTGCTTAGTGTATCATCTTCCTCCAGATCAATTTTTGTACTTATGTCACCATCTGGGACAAATTCCCCTCCCTCCAGATCAATTTTAGGACTCTTCGCACCATCCACAATAACACCCCGTTCCTCCACATCGGTTTTAGGACTTGTGACACCATCTAAGGCCGATTGCTTTGAATCCTCCTCTTCATGTATGCTGGAAGAGGTTTTACTAGAGCAACACCATTCAATGTCTTCTGAACCATTATGATGTAAAATTTTGTTTGCCTTTCCACAATCAACTGCATATGACCCTCCTTTTGAACCACTCGACTCAATGTTATAGTCAGCAGAAAAGACACTATATGATGAATCAATAGGCAACTCATAAGTAGGCAAAGTCAACGAATCAAGCCAGCTGCTCTTTGGAGGTGCACCCCTTGGAAAATCAGTTTCAAGAGAACGAAAATTGGGATTTACAGAAAATAAAGCAATCAAGCGATCAACTTGTGCGTGATCCAGTTCAAACCAAAAATATGCATTAGTGTAATAGTTTTCACTTATAAGAGACTTAAATTGTTGCTCTGCCAGCGGTTGGCAATGCTGTCGGACGCATACTCGTACCTTGAAAACAAGCAAGTAGAAAGGTGATGGACCACCAAGCATTATTTAAAAAGATTCAATAATTCAAACAAATATAACCAAACTAAAAAAAAATGAAAATGGAAGGGGCAGCTTAAGAGATAACCTGAGCTGGAAATTGAGTTCTTTCTGAACCATCATTGGTCCATCCGTATGGGTTTATATTCATATGACCCATGCTTGCAGCTTCAAAAATGCCATGAAGCTTCCTATCGCTATAGTTAAACAAGAACAATGGCAATCCAGGCATTATGTTCTTCACATAAGAAAAATGAGGAGCAGGTAACCCTGAAAAGAATATGCACCCAAAATATTGATAAGACAAACAAGAATAAGGTGAATGTGAATTCTTTGGCAGAACACACGATACAAACAGTTAATAGCATTTTACCTAAATGTCACTAGATTTTTAAGAACCCACTTACTAAACCAGAAATAATTCCAACAACTACTAAAGTAAAATGCACTTCAAAATCAACATATGTGAAGCAAAAAACATAATGGAACACAGATGAGAGATAAGGAGGAATATGCATTGGAGATCACTTTCAATAAAAATTTACATATTTTCTGAAGTGGACAGCATGTCACAACTTGTGCTTTTATGCTGAATTTCACTTCTTTCTTTTAAAAACTCATGCAAGATGCCATAAGTGATGGAAATAATGCTTTTCAGGTTGGATGCGGAAACTATTCATATACCAGCTGAGAATAGTATCAATTTCTTTCGGATTAGACGTGCCTTCATCCTCCTATAAAGATAGAAGACAAATGTGTGAGCATGATGAAGGCCAACCCCAAAGGTTTGGCTGGATATGCTGAATCAACCAAAAGTCTTGTAAGATAGCATACCAACTTCCCTACAATCACCAATCTTATTTATCCTAGTTGCCTCCAAAGGTTTCTTAGTCCTAAGTTTCCTGCATCACCGGGAGCCTTCAATCCCAAGTAACTACAATTGTGTATACATGTTTCAACATGGTGTCACCAATTGCGTGTATAGAGATGTGTCATTGTGGTGATTGTCATGGTGCTAATTGTTGACTCAACCTGGCGCAATGCTAATATCCGACCTTGAGTAAACAAGGCCAGCCTTCCACAAGCACACAAGGGAAAAGGGAAAATAAGCATACAAGGGTCATGAAAGCTATAGACTACGGGCTACAACATGCTCTTATTCACAACATACGTGCACAGATGTCCCTCAACTGTTCAGGCAAAGGGTTTATATACCTCGAGTATGCACCAAAACATTCACTGCACTGGCGCTAGCCATTAAGGCGTGCACCACATTACTGCCAACCACCTAGTGTGACAATTACACCATCCCACTTCCTCAACTTCAATAATTGGCCCACATGGCTCATTTGGAGTTTAACATTTATCATCAAGAAGAAAGAGAGAGACAAGAGAAGAGCAAGTGAGTGTAGCCTGGATCCCCAAATAAGTGCATGTAATTAAATATTACATGACTGGATGTTAGGGCCTATACAATTACAAAAATACCCTTAAAAGTCCATGAATGTTACATTGTCAAATAACATAACCATAATAATGGTAACAACACCCTTACAAATGATACATGGTTATGAAACAGAGTCTAACACCACCTTCAAATTGTACATCGTGCTTAAACATGTCGTAGTTTGTCATTTATAAAGTGATGTCATTCACAGTGAGCCCTTTGGTGAAAATTTTAGTGATCTGATCTTCGATGCCAATATAATCCATTTGAATTGCCTCTACTTCTGACTTCTTGTGCACAAAATGATAATCAATAATATCAATGTGTTTTGAGAAAGCATGTAAAATCCAATTAGCCGCAATAGCAAGTGGACTCCAAATATCACAATAAATGGTGGATTGTTGTACTTTATAACTAAGTGATTCAATCAAATGTTGGATTCAAGAAATCGCTGCCACAATGCTCACCAATGCTCTATTTTCAGCCACCATACTTAATGTGCCAGTGATTTTTGCTTCTTATTCCAAGATATCAAATTTCTTCCTAAATAAACGCAATATCGCAAGACTGACCTGTATGAATCATGAGATCCTTCCTAATCGTCATTGGAGTAGCCAAAGATGGAAGAAATATGTACATCATATGTGATTTTTTAGATATGTAAGGCCTTCACATCACATACCGGAATGTACGTTCTTATGCCTCCAAGTGTACTCGGTGGGTGCACGCATAAAATGCCATACCTGATTTACTGCAAAGCTATATTGAGATAAGTGAGGGTGGGGAACTGAAATGCATTTGCCATGCTTCAGTACTTTTCTGGATCTTCAAGTAATTTTCCTTCATTCACTCTTATTTTTTGTTGAGTGCTGCCAGAATGGCTAATGGTACCATAGCTGTCCTGAATTTATTTTAAATCTGTCATGAAGGAATCTCTTGATGTCTACAATAAATCTAAAGAACTTCCAGCAGTGATGACGGAGAATAATTACGATACCTTTGGTGCACATCTGCATGAAAAGAGAATGATCCACTGCTGTCCACATGAATCCATAATTCTTTACTGCATGATAAAGGATTTGGAAAAAAAAGTACAGGAAGCCTACTTCAATCCATAGCTGGATCTCCTTAACTTACATACTCCAAAGGATCCTTTTCACTGATATTGGGAGGCTGCTCTATGTATACCGCTTCTTTTAACTCTTCATGAAGAAAGATATTCTTCATGTCAAATTGGAAAAGAGGCCAATCAAACGACAAAGCAAAGGAACAAAACTATTCGAATAGTGATAATTTTAACAACTAGGCTGAAAGTTTCCCCATAATCTAGTCCATGTTGTTGATTACAACCTTGCCACTAATCAAACTTTAAATTGCTTGATACTTCCATCCAACTTATACTTTTGTCTTATATACCCACTTGTTACCCACAACATTCTTCCCAATAAGCCTCTTCACAATCTCCCACCATGTTGTTCAAGAACACGGCTTTTATTTCTTCAGCCAGCTTCAAACCGCTTCGGGTTATCTGTCGCTACATGATAGTTGGTAGGCTCCTTTAGTTTGAAAGCTTCACATATAAATGCTTGATAATCATTTGTGAAGCTTCCATAGCTTATCCATTGATCTATAGGATGACAGATACATGTGGATCGGTGCATGCCTTAATTTGCCGGACAATCTTCATTAATTGGTGGCACATTCTCCATGTTTGGCATACTGTCCTCCTAAATCAACACCCATATTTTCATCATTGCCACCTTGCACCCCAACTATATGTGTATTTTTCAACTTATTGGCCTTTTATTCCACCCAACTTACTAGCCATGTTTTCATCATGTTGTCTTGTATTTTGTCTATGATATAAAATCATCTTCTTGGGGCAAATGCGATCCAATCCTTATGAAATTTGGGGCACAAGCTTATTATGCCTCTACTAATCATTCATCCAAGTTTCACCCAAATCTGAATTCGATAGTGTCAGATTCCATAGTTACCCGTAGTCAGCCTCAATAGCCATGCTTAACCAATGGTCTATTCACCATCTTTACATATCAACCCTTCAGGAAATTGCTTGATGTATTTTTGGATTTCTCATGAACCAAAATACACCCAAATAGTCAGCTGCCCATGGTCCCACAACCCAAACTTAAACCTATTGACTTGGTGGTCCACAAAGTTTCACTATCTCTAGCCATCCGCCCGCAACACTTGCCCAGGGTCTAGCACCAAGGGTGTTTAGCCGCTAGCCGACATTTGCTCATCATGCACTAACGGTACACTAGCCTTGCCTCTCACTCGGCCATGGCTAAGGGGTTCCACACACCCACTTAGCCCTCACGCATGATTGTAAGGAAAGGGGTCTCCTCCCCCCATCTTAACTCCAATGTCACAAATATAAGCTCATCCGACGCCGGATGCTATAATCCATATCTTTGCCCCAAGGCTCATGCTTGTCTAGCCAATGTTTCTTGCTAAAAGCCCTTCCCACTCTTCGTAAAGTCTGATGCTGCCACCAAGTCGGTACTTGTACACACACATGTTCAGGTCCTCAAGTTGCTTCCATGCATCCACCTAGGTTCATTGTCCGGTCCATTGCTGCTAGTACCACCATGACCATGCCACCTCTTGTGGCCCTTAAGTGGAGGGAGTCACACCAGCCTTGCCATAGAGAGAATAGCATATGTGGTACTCATGCCGGTAGCTAAATCTCCCTCCTCTTTGCCCGACATGGGCTAGGTGGACATCCCCTTGCATCACACCCTCACTGGTGGAGAACGACTTTGGCCACTGGTCCACCCTCACTTCTAACGGTCTCCTCTATCTAGGCCATCACTTGATTCCTCTATGTCGGTTGCCTAACTCATGAACTCCTCCCAAGCCCACACAACGATTTCTACCAATTGCATCATATTCAACGAGTGTATTGAGCAAACCAGCATTGGACCTTCTCAGTTGAAATTAAAGTAGAGAAAAAAACAGTTTGGTAGGATATAGAGAAAGAAAGAGAAGAAAAAATAAAGATGATGATGAAGAAGAAGAAGAAGGGAGAGAAAGAAACCTATCAAAGATATAGAGATAGAGAGGGAAATTGAGTAGCTTAGAAGTCACTTGTGACCCCTACAATAACCCTAATTACAACTTATAGATAATACTGCCCTTATTTAGAGGCATAAAAAAAATAAGGACTAAACAAGAAATAAATGACAGTTATGTCCATCAAATACAATAAAGATTATTCCTTTTATTTCCAACACTCCCCCTCAAGCTGGTGCATAGATATCAATCATGTCCAGCTTGCTCGTAATATCATGTAATATGTCCCGTCCAAGGGCTTTGGCGAAGATATCTGCAAGTTGATCTTTAGACTTCACGTGAGGAGCCTGAATGAACTTGGCAGCAACGATATCTTTGATAAAGTGATAATTTACTTCAATTTGTTTAGTCCTTTCACAAAAAATAGGATTTTCTGCGATATGAATGGCTACTTCATTATCACAATAAAGTCATCAAAAGCTTAACTCTAACACCCAAATCAAAAAGAACACTTTTGATCCACATTACCTTGCTTGTACCAAGAGCTATTGCCCCGTATTCTGCCTTAGCACTTGATCTTGCCACCATATTTTGCTTCTTGCTTTTCTAAGTAACCAGGTTTCCCAAATCGAAATTACAATAGCCAGTTGTGGATATTCTATCAGTTTGGCAACCAAATCAACGTCTGTATAAACTGCAACATCAAGATGTCCTTGATTTGAGAAAAATATCCCTTTCCTTGGTGCAGTCTTGAGATATCTTAATATTCTGTAGACAGCATCGAGGTGGCGTTTATGTGGTGCATGCATAAATTGGCTGACCATGCTTACCGCATAAGAAATATCCGGTCGAGTAATTTGTTGATATTAATTAGGATCTTTGAGCAAGTCTCCCCTTTCTCCATTAAATTTATGATTAACTTGTATACAAGTATATGTGGGTCTAGATCCCAACATTCATGTTGTTGTAAAATCCAACACATTTTCTCTGAGAGATGAATATCCCTTTCTTTGATCTTGCTACTTCAATTCCCAAAAAATACTTAAGGGGTCCCAAATCTTTGATATCAAACACCTACCTAAAATAAGATTTAAGATCCTAAATACCCTTCACACTATCCCTTGTCACAATAATATCATCAACATACACAATAAGGGCAACAATTCCAGCAGTATCTTTCTTCAAAAAGAGTGCATGATCAGCTTGACTCCTTTTGAAACCAAATTTCAGCAATGCCTCACTAAAGTTTTTAAACTATGCTCTAGGAGACTGTTTTGCCTTCTTTAACTTGTAAGCCTTTCCTGTCTCCCCCTTAATTTGAAAACCATTAAGCATGGCCATATAGATTTCTTCTTGGATGTCTCCATGTGTAATAATGAATTATTAATATCTAGGAATGAATTATTAATATCTTGGTGATGAAGTGGCCACGATTTATTCGCAGCTAGTGAAAGAATGATCCTCACATGGTTCAACTTGGCCACAGGCACGAAATATCTTGGTAGTCTATACCAGGAGTCTAGGTGAAACCTTTTGCAACCAATCTTGCTTTGTACCTTTAAATGGTACCATCAGCTTTATATTTTACTAGTGAATTTCCATCAACATCCTACGACCTTCTTCCCTTCAAGAATGTTAGTGATTTCCCATGCATTATTCCGCTCAAATGTTCACATCTCGTCATCCATGGCAGCTTTCCATTGAGGCTGTGAATGTGCTTCTGCAACACTGGAAGGTATTCTAACATAAGACAAAGCTGATATGAAGACACGATGAGAGACACAGAGTTGGACCAAAGATGTGGACACAACACGTACAACCAAGCACCTTGGCAGGTACAAGGAACATGGGTGAGTTGGGATGAACAATTTCAGAGGGAGATTTCCCTCAAGAACACGAGAGGGCATGCAGAATATTAAAAAGGCAACAGTGAGAACTGCTTCAGACCAGAAAAATATTGCAACTTTCATTCCTGGTAAAAGAGCTCGGGTGACTTCCAACAAGTATTTGTTTTTTTCTTAGCTACACCATTCTGCTGAGGTGTAGCTACATCAAGAAGATAATCTCTGAGTTTGTTTGACACACACTCACCGTCATTGTCAAACTGTATGACTTTAATTTGGGTATCATATTGAGTTTTAACCATTTTGTGACAGACTTGGAATAGATTAGCAATTTCATCTTTGTGTTTAATTAGATGGACAATTATAAATCTAAAACAATCATCCATGAATGTAACAAAGAAACAAAATTCAAATACATATGCAACTGGTGAAGGACCCACACATCAATGTGTATAAGAGAGAAAGGAACATCACTCCTTTTATTGACACTCAAAGGGAATGAATGTCCACAATGTTTTGACAACTCACAAATGTCACATCACAATTGAACTTGACCCAAAGACTCAAAACAATTTAGCAACTAAAGAACACAAAGTAAAAGACGATGCATGACCAAGTCGGGTGTGCCATAAATACACCCTTTCTTTACTAGCAATTGAAGATGTGGTTGTTGTAGTCAAGGCACGATCAGGAGTCTCCAAAAAGTACAACTCTCTATTTTCACGACCATGCCCAAATATCTTCCCCATCATCAAGTCCTGGAATACACAGTGAGAAGGGAAAAGGTTATATTGCAGTTAGGGTCTTTATGATTTATAACTGCCAAGAGGTTACTAGGAAGATAGGGGACATGCAAGGTGGATGACAAGTTAACAGAAGGAGTAACATGTATGGTTCCCTTTCTCTTGATTGGAATAAGAACCATTTTCTATTTTAACTTATCCATGACTAGAACAAGGGATATAAGAGGAGAAATAATCAGTCATACCAGTCATGTGTTCAATTGCTCCAAAATCAATAATCCAACGGATTTCAAAGCTATTTACAGAGATATGATGTGTTGATGCAAATATATGTAATTGTGCAATGTGCGACTTAGAGGAGGAAGAAAAGTCTTGAATGGAAGCCTACTGCTTGAGATCCAGGAGCTCTCTTTTAGGAATACCCAACAACTCTTCTTGAGGTTCAAAGGAAGAGATGGTATCTTGCTGCCCTTGAGTAACTGCAACAGTATTTTTACTGATTGTTGCTGAATTTGCCCTTGGAAAGTTTCACCTTTGCATCTAACCAGATCGCAACATGTTTCCCTTGTGTCGAGTTTTCCCACAGTGGGTAAAATTTAATTTGTCCTTCTCATCATATATGGAGTTTCCACAGCCACAACCACCACAACGGCTCCCAAAACATCTGCCACCTCGATTACCTCGAAAACTTGCGAATAGGGCGGATCCTTCAATTCCACCCATAGACACTGCCATTATCTTGCGTCAAATTTCTTCATGCTTAAGAAGGGAGTAAACAGAACTAGGTGATGGCAAAGTCCCGCCACCGAAAACATTTGCACTAATTTTTTTATACTCTCCATTAACTCCCCTCAAAAGATTAAAAATCTTCCTTTATTCTAGTCTCTCTCTCTGCTCCTTTGCACAAGACGAACACTATTCATCCCAAAGACCACATAGATGAGCATAATAGTCTTCCAATGACAAGTCACCTATTTAAAACACTGATTAGCTGCTCCAATTCATAAACCCGTACAATATTTTTGTCTTGGGAATAGGACTCAAAGACTGCCTCCCATAATTCCTTAAGAGATATTACAGTTTATAGAGGATCAACTCATATTAAGTTGTATAGAAAATAGCATTTGATTCATAATATCCATATATTCAGCCTCCTAGCCTGCATATTTAGCATTTGGGGTCCAAATGACTCCATATTTGATGCCTGGATCTTAACTCCATATTTGATGCATGTAGAGACATTATCTGTTGTAGTTAAGATCCAGTTACACCCTTAGATCTTAATGAACAATTAAGATCAAGTTACACTTGTGATCTCTTCAAATAAAAGGTTTAACACATCTAGTTATACCCTCAGATCTAATCACACTCCCTTTTTCCATAAAAACATAAAAACAGCACTAACAATATTTTTCTTCTATTGGGGCATACAAATCGATGGCGTCATCTAACCCAAAGGATAAAGCCAACCCTAATTGGTCACCCCTTTCTCACATGGATCATCTAGAAAAGGCTTTCTGATGTGCCTCTTTCTAATTGGTCACCCCTAATTGGTCACCCCTTTCTCACATCTGATTTCATTGTAGTGCACTACTCCAATCCCATTAGACTTTCATGGCCATCATCGTGGGCCGACTCCACCTCGAGGCGAAAGTTATGGTCTACAAGATCCTCAGCAACCAGCATAGGATTGGGCAAGTTTGCCTCAACTAGCCCTAGGCCCATCCTTGCAGTCTAGACACAAAGTTGAACAACATATCCTCTTCAAATATAGTTTGAATCATGGACTTAAAAAGCGGTCCGCCCAACGATGGGGGGCATCGGCGGACCAAATAGGCGGCTGTCCCTGGGCACCCCTAGTACCCGCCTAGGCGGGGGCCTAGGGTACCTGGGCGAGCGCCCAGGGGACTGCGCTCGACTAGGTGAAACAATACCCATCGGGTGGGGTATTTTTGGTGTTTCTTTGTTTGGGTTATAAAATATGCATGAATATGAATATTTTGTACAAAATATGGAACTAAAACAAGGTTACTGGACACCATTTGCCCCCTTTTGAACCTAGGCCGCCCAAAACTCCCCCGACTGCCTAGGCGCCGCCCGACATTTTTTGGAACACTGGTTTGAATGTCCAGTATGAGGGATGTAAACATCTTCACATAGTCCCTCGCCGAGCCCGTCTATCAAAGCTTTTACAAAATCTCGTGAGCCACCCATGCGACATTGCCCAACAAGAATTTATCCTTCAACCTTGTTTCAAGGCCCCTCCAAGTGTCCTTCTTGGGACTTAAAGTGTTTGTAACCAGTATAACTCACAAAAGCTTTACAACTCTACTGAGATACATGTTACAAATGCCTACTTGGTCTTTATCACAGGCATCACTAGACTTGAAATATTGCTTAGTCCCATAGGATTTCTGCAACACCTTGAGTCCCTCATGGTGTCAAATACCCTTGGCCCTGGCACCCTCGTACTTTAAGAGTCCAATACGCCACTAGTGTTGCCTTTTTGACAAGTATCATGCTTTCTTGTAGGGTAAACAAACTTGCCTTAAAAGAGTACATAAAGGCTTTGAGGTCATCTATGGGCCCTTCCATACAAGCATTACATGGGCCACATTGCTCCTCAATTTAAGCCTCAAGAGCACCAATCCAAGCCTCCAAGGAGATGAGGCTTTGCCCTGACCTACCATCTTGGACACCTTGGGCCAAGATTTGTTGCAACTGCTCCTCAAGGTTGGTGGCACGGTCCTGATTTTCAGCAACACCACCATCCATGGTCAATAAACCTCACTTCGCTACCAAATTGGCTCTGTCGGTCTTATTTCTCACTTAGCCAACCATTGCAACTCCCAAGAAAGGTCCAGCCCTAAGTAAGGCAAGGTCAGCTTTCCACAAACACATAGAAGAGGAAAGAGCAAACAAGCACACAAGGGTAAATGAACAACCTGCAGACAAAGGGTCCTAGCCGTTCTTATTCACTGTAGACTTGCACGTATTTGCTTTTCCCTGAGATTTATGACTTGTGACCTACCAAAAAAGAGGAACACGACACAATGTTGCTCCCAAAGCAGCCTCGTTCGGGAGTACGTGGGCCAATGAAGCCATGCCAAGTCCAACCAAGGTTTTACAAATGGCACCATGCACTATACTCGCAGCAAGTACAGTTTGGGGTAATCAAATCAGCCATCCACCATCAACACATATCAATGTGCAGCAGATATGAAATTGTCTTTTACTGATATACAAGACCTGACTTAAAGTAAAAAAATGGCTCCTCTCCACAATTCGTTGGCATGATAGACAGTGGATGGCTTGTCTGAATACCTAAAAATATACTAGCCAAGAGTATAGATAATTCCCTTTTACAAACCCATCTAATCTCTACAAAGAGTAGTAGAGAACACCCTGGGTCCCAAATGCCACCTCCAAGAATAAGTCGAAACCCAACAATTAACCTAGATCCCAAATGTTGCATTCTAATAGCATAAGCGGTATCCAATAGTGCTAGTAACATTCACATGAAACCTAGTCCTTCCCCCACCCACAGAGAGAGGAAGAAGAAGATGATGATGATGAAAGCATCTTAGAAACCATTTGGGAACAGCTACACGAATCATGTTTCACATTTCCGCTATATTAAGGGTCATATATTCAATTAGACTATAAGCCACCATATCTCTTCTCACTACTTCCATCCATGTCTTTTTAGGCCTTTTCTTTCCTTTTCAGAGCCTTTCACTACCAAATCGCACCTACTAATCGATGTTGTTCTAGGTCGACATTGCACATGACCAAATCTACTTTTTGTCATTTTATTACCTATTAGAGCTACCCCTAAGTTCCCTCGTACGTATTCATTATGAATTGTCCTTTCTTGTCATGCCACTCATCCATCTTAACATACTCATCTCTGCTATAGTCATTCTATGGATATATTGTTTCATAGCCACCGACCATTTCATCCCATAAAGCATGGCTTGTCTTACAGCCCTACTATAGAACTTCCCATTCAATTTCATTGGTATGTGATGATCACATAACACTCTGGAATATATATGTGTGTGTATAGAAAGAGTAAGTGTCAACCTTGTACTATTGAAGTAAGGCTCACCTCAAAAACTCATCGAAAAAAGTTGTTCCAATGTCCAAAAACTCTCAAAGTGATCATCTCAACCTCAATATGTAGGGAAATGGAAGAAAAAAGGATTTCAAATCAAGAAATAATGCAACTTGTAACGCATTATCTAGACCATCCATTTTCAAAAACGATAATTGTTTATAGATCATGCTTGATTTATATCATTTTTGGAACTTCAAATTTTATAATTAGGGATGAAAATAGATTCTCATGCCATTGCAAGGCTTTTAGGCACTAAAACTGCACCTTTCAACATGGTTTTAAAATGCCATTATATAGTTTTAAAATGCCGTTACTTCAACTTTCTCATACTATTTTTATAAAAACCTCATATATATATATATATATATATATATAAAGCTCCATGCCAATGGGAATATAGTTATAGTTTAATGGAGCTCCAACCACATAGCTTGTTTTTTTTTTTTTTTTTTTTTATAACAAAGCTTGAGGGATTTTTTTGGGATGAAATGTTGCACATCTTTGTTTAAAAAAAAGAAGCAGTCTAAAAAAAAAAATTGATTTCAAGTTCTTGAAGGCCTAGATCCATCAACCACCAAACAGATGACATGTGCTCACCAATAATGGTGGACTAGTTTTCTCCCTTTTCTTTTGCGAGTACTTTTTTTATGTTTTTATTTTTTTTTACAGCCTAGATGAGATCTACATGTGTGCAGAAATTTTGAGGTCAAATAGACCTTTACTTTTCAAAGTAGATTATGCTACAAAAAAAGAAAGATCAATCCACAATATTAGCATGCAGTGTGAACTGACAAACATCCTATAATTCTGATCAAACAAAACTCAATAAAAATGCAATTTCAAACATCGGTTGATGGTACTATCAAGTAGAGATCTGGTCCTTAACTAAATCCCATTTGAGAACTCTAAAGAAATAAGCCATTAATGTAAATGTAGTTGCAAATGTAAATCAATCAAAAGTAAAAAACCATAAAGAAGATGAAAGAATGGCCCCAACAGTAAAGAAAGCAAGATAAAATGATAGACAACTGACCAAAGAGCTGCTTGGATAGACATTCTGTAATCGTACTGTTTTTACAGCCAAAAATCACACCACCAAGATCATCTTTCTTCAGATTTCTTGCAGCCGTATTATTTCTCACAGTTGATGATGATGATTTGTCAGTTCTCTCACTGCAATATAACGTTTGTGTTTTCCTTCCAGCACCCATACTCTGCAAACAAGCTTCAAAGTAATTTTAACATCCAATATTCATTGGAATGGAATTATCCAAGGACGTTTTTGGCTGGTTAAAGAATATTACATGTTCTAGAGACAGCTCAATCCACAAATGAAGCTCCTGAGCTTTCCAGATAGTATTGTTGTAAAATATAATGTAAGAAGTTTCACAGCATGAGCAATGATAAGTGGCCGCCATCAAAGGGCTGACAATATTTACTATAAAATAGATAGAAAAAAGGGACTTTGACAGTACAAAGTTCTCCTTTTTTTATTTTAGCAATTGACCATAGAGGTTGATGGGCCTTATACAAAATTTGGGTCATTGCCATGCATGCAATTGGATTGGTGGCAGGGTGATCAAGACCATAAAAGAGGCCAAGTCAAACCATACATTTTCATGGAATCAATGTACAAACATTTGGCTGCTCGACCATCTAGGTGTGGCCTAGGAGGCAGGGGGGTCCAGGCAGACTTGTTTAAGGCGCGAGGCAGTTCTGGGCGCCCACCTAGGGCAACCTCCTTAATTTTTTTAGTTCTTTTATTTAGTGAGAGAGAATTAGGTCTATCGAGAGATATTTTTCATTGCTTGTACTTCTATTCATTTATTTTAGAGAGAAAAAGTATCCATTTTCAATAAAAGTATCCTTTCTTTAACTTTTGTTTATTTAAGAAGTAAAGTATTTGGCACAGTTCCTAAAAAAGTAAAGTATCCTTTTTCTTTTATTTAGCAAAATACCTTTCTTTAATTTTTGGAAAAGCGGGAGGGTACGCTTCTTAAAAAAGCACACATGTGGCACATTTACACAATAACACATTCACATAGCCATGATCTTAATATTACTTTTTCATACAACGGCACACTAGCATTAATATTAATTTTTTATACAAATTGAAACCATAAAAGGGAGAGAATGCCGGCCCCCACCCCCGCCCCCACCAACACAAAAACAAAAGGGTCGCCTAGGCAGTCGCCTCGGCCTTCTTGAACACTAAATGGAATGCTTCCCCCATTCAATGGCCATGACGAACTGCCAACGATCCAATGGTAAGAAGGGTGACAACCCAATCTTTTATTTGGACAATCATCTCACAGCGTCAGGCTCCGAAAACAAAATAAGAGAAAAAAGAGAACAATATAGATATGATATACAAGTTAATATAAAATATTGAACCCCACTTTAATGAATCCTAAATCTACATTTGTTGGGAAAAGACTCTGACGATGATGATGATGATGATTGAACCCAACTTTTAAAAATCAATATAATAGTCATATAATACTAGTTCTTACTATTGTTATGATTTGTATAGAAAAAGAAGTCATAAAAGATAAAAACTCTAACCATGTGAATCCATTCATTAGTGATTTATGTTGACTACCATCGACCCATCAGATGTTTGATTTCAGTCAAGGAACTACTTGATTTCAGTCTTTGAATGACCCAAACATGAAGCAGGTATTATGTAGAAAACATGTGAAAACCATCTAGATGCAAATTGCATCTAGGAGCTTTTTGGCACTGGGACATGTTTGTCATTTTCAAGATCTTTTTTTCGTCACCAGATGTGATTGCGATTTTCAGAATCTTTTTGGTCACCGGTATGTATTTCTCAGTTCTAAGAGTTTGGCCCCAGGAAACATTTGACATTGTCTTGTTTGGCTCCAGGATGAGTGTGTTATTATCTCTTTGTTAGTTTGGTCATTTCAGGATTTGTCAAGGTCTAGGGAATTTGGCATAGAGAAGAAATTTGGGGGGCGTTTGATAATCACGTAAAGCGGTGAAAGTGCCCGACTTTCCCTATTACTAAAGTTTTCACCTATTTGGGAATAGTTAAAATGGGAGAAAGTTAGAACACAAGTTCTCCCCATTCACTATTCCCTTAAGGAAAGTTGTTGCTTTGAAGTACCCCAGTGCTGCTACTTTCAGTGAAATTCATGCCATCAGTGAAAGTTAACACCTGGACAGTGGCAATACAATAAATATAATACTATTATAGTATATATAATATTTTTTAATATATTTTTATAATATATTCATATATTATTTTAGTATTATATAACATCATAATATTATTATATTTTAGTATAGTGATATTATAATGTATTAATGTGATATAACATAATGATATATTATAATGCTTTATTATAATATAATATATAATAATATATTACAGGGAAACGATGTTGTCAGCCCATGGGCTGATGGAATAGTCTAAGCTCAAAGGCCCTCAATCTGACAATCACAAAAGTATTTCGTAATGTAATTTCAATATTTTTTTCTATAAATCCAAAATCACATGAAATTTTGGGTGTCCATTCTTCTCATCAAGGCACACAGGGGATAGG
>NW_006494943.1:890462-910300 GCF_000471905.2 Amborella trichopoda
AAAAGTATTTCGTAATGTAATTTCAATTATTTTTTCTATAATCCAAATCACATGAAATTTGGGTGTCCATTCTTCTCATCAAGGCACACCTAATAACATATCAAACATATAATTCGTCAAAAATAAATTGACCAAATATCCTGAAATTTCAGGGGTATTTTGGTCAATTTATTTTTGTCGAATTATTTTTTTTTATATTTTTATTAGCTTCTCCTATTTTTCAAGAATAAATACTCCAAAATTCAAGCGATTTGGATTTGTAGAAAATAAAATAAAATTAAAATATGAAATACAATTGTGACCATTAGATCGACCCAGATTCAATCTGGGCCATCGGGTGTTTACTGCAGCTGTCAACTAGTGGGCTGACCTCAAATTCTCCCTCTATTATAGTAGTATTAATATTAGATTATATATAATATAATATTATTATAAGATATGAATATATTATCATAAAATATAATATAACTTAATAATATTATATATAAAATACTATAATAAAATTATTCTATATAATATAATAATATATTATAATGCATCATTATAATATAATATTATAATATTGTAATAATATATAAATAAAATATCATACAATATAATATAATATAATATAACTTAATAATAGTATATATAAATATATTATTATAATAATATTATATATAATAATTTATTATAATAGTATTATTATTTATATATAATATAACGAAACAATATTATGTGTAATATATTATAATAACATTATCTATATAATTTTATGATATTATATAATATAATATGTATCATATATTATATATACCATCTTTCCTAATGCCAAACAGATGAAAATACCAGCACCACAATTTATCCAACAAAGTCCCTAGCTTTCAGGTTACTAATTTTCATCTGCTTCCCAAAATCCATGAAAGTTAACAGCAGGGATTTTCACAACGAAACTGCAATGAAAGTTATCAAACGCCGCCTTTTTGTGTGAAAGTTTCCATGAGTCCAAAGGTCCAAAATGGGTAGTTTCAATGCTTGGGAGTTTGGCTTCATGCATGGGAACTTGGGAGCATGAAGGTTGCATGCAAGCAAACATAAAGTATGGGAAAAAGGTAAAAGGGGTAGTCCAGTCATTTTCACACTTTGTTAAATGGCATTTTGGCATTGTCTAAATCCAGAGAATAGGCTCTTATATATAGAACATTGCTGCAACAATTAGTTAGTTTTTGTTGATAATTTGATAATGAAATTGAAAACTTCCTTCTCTTCAATGTAGAGACAGAGTTCCCATCCTTGTGTACTTAAGAGTAACTTAAGAGTTCCCATCCTTGTGTACTTAAGAGTAACTTAGGAGTTCCCATCCTTGTGTACTTAAGAGTAACTTAAGAGTTCCCATCCTTGTGTACTTAAGAGTAACTTAAGAGTTCCCATCCTTGTGTACTTAAGAGTACCTTAAGAGCTCCCATCCTTGTGTACTTAAGTGTTCCCATCCTTGCGTACTTAAGAGTAACTTGAGTTCCCATCCTTGTGTACTTAAGAGTAACTTGAGTTCCCATCCTTGTGTACTTAAGAGTAACAAGAGTTAGGAGATAAAAATGCCCTTTCTCTTCATTCCCTTTATCGGAATCAAGGAAACCAGGTCGTTGTTGCACAATCGGCCCCGGATCTATACTTTCTGGTGCTGGTTTTGCACCATTTGGTATCAGACCTTGTTCGTGGGTATGGCTGCTGTTGGTAGAGATCGTGGCCAAGGAAATGTAGGTCACAAACTCGATAGGTTGGTGGAGACTGTGCACAATCTAACAGAGTCGATGGCCATGCTTTTGCAAGATAGAAATCAACGAAATGTGAGAAGATCCCTGGTCATGGATCCCATACATGGTGGTTTGTTTGTTGAACACCGTGAGTCAGAGATGGAGACGACTTCATGTAGCTCAGAATCCCGGACCAATTCTAGTGGAATTATTGGTTCACAAAGGTCTCGATGAAGGCATGAGTTGGATGGTAACTCAAGTGGATAAACCGGGGGAGAAGCAAGCGAGCATGACACCATGATGACGACACAAGTATTAAAGTTGACATACCTGAAGTTTTTGGTATTTTATCACCGAAAGAGTTCTTAGATTGGTTAAGAGCAGTAGAAAGATTCTTTAGATGGAAGGAACTGTTAAGATTCAAAAAAAGTAAACTTAGTTGCATAACCGTTAAGGACTTGCATCTGTTTCATGTGATCAAGTTCAGAAAGCAAGGTCGTGAAAGGGGAAAGATAAGTTTCGAAAGTGGGCAAAAATGAGGGTAAAGTTGTGCAAACAATTTCTTCCTCCAAACTTTCCACAAACTGTGTATAAACATTTCCATCAATTGCAAATTCCATCAATTGCATCATGGATCAAAGGTCCATGACTATACGAAAAACTTTCATTGCTTATCTTTGCGCATAGGGTTGGATGAGATGGAGGACCAACTAGTGACAACGGCGTTTGTGGCTTCAAATACATGATGAATTCTCCTTGCAACACCTACCCCAAGAAGGTATGGCATGTCAAGCTGCATTGCGAGCTGAGAGGCAAAAAAGGGTAGGAGTTGGAGGCCAGGTATAAGCACTCCTCAACCCAAGAGGGTGAAGCCTTCAACACAGGTAGTTGCTGACCCAAATAAGGAAAGGACGTCGAGTGATCGAACAGGTACCGCAACACCATATAAAACTTGAATGCGAGTTCAAACAAATGAGCAATCTGATGTATGGTGTTTCCGCAATCGAGTGATCGAACAGGTACCGCAACACCATATAAAACTTGAATGCGAGTTCAAACAAATGAGCAATCTGATGTATGGTGTTTCCGACGTAATGAAATGGGTCACTGGGCAGCAGAGTACCTATCGGCTTCTGTCCAACGGCATGCTAATATTGCCAAAGTCAAGGAAACCAGTGAGAAAGAAGAGGTGGCAGTTGCTGATTTTGGAGAACCGGTGTATGATAATGATGATGTTGGTCACAATGACCAAGGTGAATAGGCATGCTGCTGGTTCGAAGGGTTCTCTCTCTTCCCAAAGTCCCATAAGATGATCACTGGCTGCGACCAAATATATTTCACACCCGGCGCTCTTGTGATGGGCTAGTGTGCAACCTAATCATCAACAGTGGCAGTTGCGAGAACATGGTGTCTAAGAATGTTGTTGACAAGTTGCAACTAAAGGAGGTAAAGCACCCACAACCTTACAAGATTGCTTGGTTCAAAAGAGGAGTTAAGGTACCCGTTAATTGTCGTTGTCTTGTTGAATTTTCTCTTGGAAATTTTATAAAGATAAGGTGTGGTGTGTTATTGCACCAATGGATGCCTGTCATATATTGCTTGGTCGCCCATGGTAATATGATCTCAAGACACATAATGGTCAGAGTAACACTTAAACTTTCTAAAAGGATGGACAAAAGATTGTTTTATTTTCATTGCAAGAAGAAGTTTCACCCAAGTCCATCAACAAAGAGGGCGTAACTTTACTCTCATATGGACAATTTGTTGAAGCTAGTGAGGAAGTTGGCAAAGTCCTCAAGATGGTTAAAAACAAGTTAGGGCAGTGTCTTATGGTGCCTAAAGCCCTTAAGCCTCTAATGGATAAATTTGTTGACCTCATGCTGGAGGAATTACCAGTTGGATTGTGCCAATAAGGAGTTTAGAGCATTGTATTGACCTCATTTCGGGATCCAGTTTACCAAATTTACCAACATATTGAATGAATCATAAGCAGCATGAGGAGTCATAGTGCCAAGTTAATAAGTTAATATCTAAGGGACTGATTTCGCATGCAAAATTAGAGCTGGATGCCCGAAGTGGAGATGTGCAACTTTGCTCTATGGGGCAGAATGTTAGGCTGACAAAAAAACAATATACCAATAGAATGAGTATGTAGCAGAGATGAGAAGGTTGAGATGGATGAGTGGCAACACAAGAAGGGATAGAATTCGAAATAAATCCATTCAGAAGAATTTAGGTGTGGCACCAATAGGCGATAAGATGAGAGAGCGTACACTTAGGTGGCCTGGCCATGTGTGGCGCCAACCAAGTAAAACACCTGTTAAGAGGTGCAAGTTAGTTCAAGTGGAAGGACTAAAAAGGGCAAGGGATAGGCCCAAAAGGATGTGGTCGGAAGTAGTCCGAAAAGATAAGGGGACTAATGGCCTTGCTGAGGGTATGTACTTTAATAGAACGGCGAACCAGAATGGCAAACCAGAATTCGTATAGCCGACCCCAATTAATTGGGAAAAGGCTATTATGATGATGTTGATGATCTAAGGGACTGATTCGACCTAGTATGAGCACATGTACAGTCCTGGCACTGCTCACACCTAAGAACAGTGGGACATGGTGCATGTGTTTAATAGCCGAGCCATAAACAAAATTATCGTTAAGTATCTCCAATTTCGAGACATGATGAAATGTTAGACATGTTGGCTGGCTCTTCAATGTTCTCGAAAATAGATTTGAGGAATGGGTATCACCAAATTCGAATCTGAGAAGGGGATGAGTGGAAGATGGCCTTTATGACAAAGAGTGGCTTGTCATGCAATTTGGGTTGTCCAATGCACCCAACACTTTCATTGCACTTGATGACTCAAGTTTTGTGAGATTTTCATAGCAAGTTTGCAGCGCATATTTTGACAATATCTTGGTATATAGTACCACTCCAAAGGCAAATCTAATTGCGCCAAGTGCTTACTATTTTAAGGGCCGTAAAATTGTATGTTAACCTCAAGAAGTGTAGCTTCATGACAAAAAATTTGGTGTTTTTGGGTTTTGTGGTTTCTTTGAATAGTGTTAAGGTGAACCCTAGAAAGTTATGGTTGATTGCCTAATACCTGAAACTGTGACTGAAATGCGAAATTTCCATGGATTTGCCACATTCTATAGGCAGTTCATTTGATATTTTAGCACCATGACACCAATCACCAAGTGATTAAAGGGTGAAGGCTACTAGTGGACTCCCACAGCTACAAAGGCTTTTAAGGAGATTAAGGATCACACATGCACTAATGCTTGCTTTGCCTTCTTCAATAAGGCATTAGAGGTAGAGTGTGATGCCTCTCATTTGGGAATTGGAGCAATTTTGAGTCAAGAGAAGGGACCTATTACATTCTTTCATGAGAACTCAATGACGTGAAGAGGCAATATTCGACTTATGACATTGAGTTCTATCCTGTCATTCAAGCTCTTCACTATTAGAGACATTATTTAATTCATCAAGAGTTTGTTCTCTACACTGACTATAACGCACTCAAGCACATTAATAGCCAAACGAAGTTGAGTGCAAGGCATGCTAAGTGGGTGACTTATTTGCAAGAGTACACATTCACTATGAGGCACCAATAGGAGAGAAAAACAAGGTGGCCGATGCTCTTAGTTGGCGTGTCCATTTGGTGAGGACATTAGCAGTTGAAGTAGTGGATTTAGAAAGGGTGTGAGAAGCCTAACAAGATAACCCATACTTCAAGGAAATAGTGGAGACGTGCTGAACAAACAGTGGTAACTCTTATTAACAATTCCTTATGTCCAATGGTTATTTATTTTATGGTGTTCGTTTATGCATCCCTAACAATTTGTTAAGGGAGCATCTCATTACTAATTTGCATTCGAGTGGCCTTGGTCGACATTTCGAGAGGGATAAAACATTTTCTTTGATGGAGGAAAGATATTATCGGCCCTCTATGAGGAGAGATGTGTGTAGATTTATCAACCAACGCATGAAATGCCAAGATGCAAAGGGACATTCACAAAATACAGGTTTGAACACTCTAGTGCCAGTTCCAAATAGGCCATGGGTTGATTATCGATGGATTTCATAATGAGTTTACCAAGGACAACAAGGCCATGATTCGATTATGGCGGAGGATCGGTTTTCAAAGATGGCAAATTTCATACAATGTAGGCGAACCACAAATGCCACTATGGCCGTCAATCACTTCTTCAAAGAAATTGTGCACTTGCATGGTCTTCCTAAGACGATCGCATCTGACCCAAACACAAGGTTCCTTAGCCACTTTTGGAGAACTTTGTAGGAGATGGGAGAGAATGGGAACCAAAATGCAATTTAGCAATGCATACTACCCACAAACTGATGGACAAACCGAGGTGGTTAATAGAATTGTCAGTAACATGTTAAGAAGCTTGGTTGGAGAATTTGAAAGTATGGAACTTGGTGCTACCACCGGTTAAGTTCGCAAGCAAATAATTCTCCAAACAGTCAACCGAGATAACTCCATTTAATGTTGTCTATGGCATATCACCTTTGCATTTTCATGATCGAACACTTTAACCTGTGCGTGAGCTTGTTGATCTAGATGCTTCAAATATGGCTGACTACATGAAGGAGTTACATGAAAAGGCTCAAAAGAAGTTGGGTGAAAGTTACGCCAAGTATCAAGATGCAGTGAAACGACACCGACAACTGCAATTGTTCAAAGTTCAAAGAACTTGTTATGGTGTATCTCAGGCCGGAGCGATTTCCCATCAGTATTTATGGCAAAGTTCAAAGCAAAGAAAATTGGTTGTTGTAAAATCAAAAAGAAAATCAATGGCAATGCCTATGAAGTAGACCTGCCAAGAGAGTGGAATACTTCCCAATCTTCCAGGTGCAAGACCTATTCGAATATCATGGTGATGGCAACTAGATGGAGTCGAGTCTTCTCCAACCTAGGGGAGGATGATGCATATTGCATTTAGGAGATTTTGGTCACAAGGACATGTTTGCCAATTTTAGGATATTTTTGGTCGCCCAGACGTATTTGTCATTTCTAGGAGTTTTGGCCCCGGGACGTGTTTGTCATTGTCTCTTGTTTTTCGCCCTGGGATGAGTTTGTCATTATCTCTTTGTTGGTTTGGTCATTTTGGGATATGTCAAGGTTCAGGGAATTTGGTATAGAGACAAGAAATTTATCGTGAGAAAGTTTTCATGAGTCCAAAGGTCAAAAATGTGTAGTTTCAATGATTGGGAGTTTGGCTTCATGCATGGGAACTTAGAAGCATGAAGGTTGCATGCAAGCAAACTCAAAGTATGGGAAAGAGGGAAAAGGGCTAGTCTAGTCATTTTCACACTTTGTTAAGGGCATCTTGGTCATTGTCCAAGTCCAAAGAATAGGCTCTTACATATGGAACATTGCTGCAACAATTAGTTAGTTTCTGTTGATAATTAGATAATGGAATTGAAAACTTCCTTCTCCTTGATGTAGAGAGAGAGTTCCCATCCTTGTGTACCTAGAGTAATTTGAGTTCAAAGGCCATCTACTTGGTGTAGTAGCAAGAGTTAAGGGCTGAAAATCCCTTTCTCTTCATTCCCTTGATTGATATCAAGGAAGCCAAGTCGTCGCTGCACAACCGGTCTCGGATCTATACTTTTCGATGCCGGTTTTGCACCATCAAATATATTACGCAATACGAAGGGCGAACAGCTTTCCTAATGGCGAATTACATGCAATTCAAGCAATTTGAGATAGTTGAATATTGAAAATAAGTTCTTGAGGACTTTGATTAAAAATAAACAAACCCGTAAAGCACCTAGTCAGCCTAGTTCATAATATGAGTAGTATAAGATCGTGTGGAGTTATACCAAATTGTAGCATGCACCAAATAAATCAAGAGGGAAAGCCATTAAGAGTTATAGATAAATTTGATTTCTGACACCAAGAACCATGTCCCAACTACATTATGCATATCCAGTTATGTGGGTTTCAAAACTAATTGCATAAATCATATATATTGATGCACGTACACATATATAAAAGGACCAATAGGGACACAAGATATATGTTCAGTGTTCAAGAAAGCGCAGGCACCCGCTTAGGCATTTTGGGTGCCTAGCTGCCTAGGCCCCCAGGCGCCCGCCCAGAAACAGGGTGCCCTTACAAAAAATAAACCCCCACCCCTTAACTATGTTAATTATACAGTAAGACTTAACTCATTAAGCTATCAAATAATTAAGAATTTAAGATTTATGATAGCATTAAGATGTTTTAAAACAGTAAGACTTCAATGAATATATAAGATATAAGTTTCACTTTCCCATGAAACTCATTAAGATAACACATAATCAATCATTTATAAGATAAAGTAAAACAAAATAATAGAATATCAAAATAGACACATTGTACAAAAAAGGTATCAAATATTCAAAAGAATACGATATATGCCCAATTTAATCGTCCAAATGAGGAAAAATTCAATTGATCACAAAAACAAAATCAATCTTTCACCTCCAAACATGTAAATCTATCGTAAAACAAAAAAACGTAAAATAAAAAACAAATGATTCACAACTTAATACGTTGTAGCAAAATCAAACCAAAACCCTTTTTCAAATATGAATACTTTAAAAATATCAAAATCAAATCGATGTCGGTGCAAACCTCGTCTATTGGGTTGCCAAAGTCCTCAAAATCAACAACTAGAAGCTCCAAATCCACCTACGAACTATTTCCTAGAAGAAATCGAAAAAGTAAAAAATTTATCGATCTTTCGATAAATCACAAAAGAGTGGTTTTTGGGGAGTTTTTCTCTTCCTAAAAGGCAAGGTTTTGGTGTTGTGGGTTTAAAATACCCCCCTAAAACCGTTTTTTTTTTTTACCCTCGTCAAGACACTTTTCTGCCTTTTTGCAAGTTGTCATGAGGCAAGCGCCTAGACTATAGCGCCTAGGCGGCTCCTTGCCTGCCTAGGCGGGTGCCTAGAAGCAGGACACCTAATTGTCTCGCCTCATGAGCGCCTTGTCGTTTTTTGAATTTTTCCACCTAGGCAATTGATCAAGCGAATTTTTGAACATTGTATATGTTTCATTTTGTTCACCAAGTATATTCTCAGTTTAGTCCTTTTATTTGTGTCTATGGGGAATTCTTGTCCTTTTCATATATTTAAGGACATTTTGGTAGTTTCTGTCACTTACTATTTAAGGAGGGGCACGTGGTCATCTAACCCTAATGTGACAGCCCCCTCTTTTCTCCCTCCACTTCTCTCTCATACATTATCTCTCTTAACTCTTCTCCCTCTAAATTTCTCTCTAGACTTTCTTTCTCCTCTACTTTTTTTTTAGTTCTACATTCTTAACATGGTAGCAGAGGTATATGACTTATTACCTTCTCTTTCTTCCTAATAAAAAGAAAAGGAAAACCCTAATTCTAGCCTATGCGACTAGCAAGTTTTCCCTTTTTGTGCATAACACCAATATGTTTGTCCGCACTTGCTTTGAGGATTGGTGTTGCTAATGTTTCTCCCCTTGGACATGAGAAGTCAAGAGGAACAGACATGAAAACTATCCGAGTGGCTGGTGCAATAGGAAGCCTGTGGAAGTCTGCACTATGGTTCAAACTCATATATCTATGTTCAAATACATCTATGATAAGTATTTCTTCTACTTATTGTGTATGTTAACATTTATAATTTATAAGGCTCGATTGATTGTTTAGTGCTTCCAAGCATAGTTAATGGGATCTCCCACTTTGATAGGTGATCCCTTCTAAGATCTCTATTATGTCGCTCCTTGAATGGATCTCTCAAAGATCTCAATTTTTAAATTTTGGGATCTCAATCCCCACTTATAGGCATCCTTATTCCTACTATTAAAGATCTTGATCCCAACCTTAAAGACCAAGATAACAACTAAGCTGATGATTTTCTTTCCAACTAACATAACTATACTTTTAATATAGTTACATCGCTTGCTTGCTATCAATAATGAGACCCCTATTTTAAAGAGTATATGTAATCCTACCTTAATATATATTTTAAGGTTGGTGACAAGATCCCCAAAAAGTTGCGATCAAGATCCCAAACAATCGGGATCAAGATGCCTAAAAGGTTGGAATCTCAACCCCTAACATTTGGGGATCTCAATCCCTAATATGTGCATTATTGTATGGACGTCCGTCCCAACCATAGAGATCTTCTAGCATTTCACGATCCCCCACTCCCGCTCCCGGTACCATTCCCACTCCCAAACCCAACAACTACGCTTCAAAGTGTGCTCAGCCGCTCTAGTATTTTGTATTTCCCTTCTATTTTGTGTGCATCTCACTCTCATGGCTAGTAAAAGGAACCCTGGAATTTCTAGCATCAGTGACATTATTAGAATGTCGATTACTTATGTGAAGCAAATGGATCCAATTTGTGCCTATGGGCTCAGTTTGTGAGTGTTTCTTGCTGCCAAGGGTAAGATGAAGTTCTTGACTGCAGATGGGTCAAATCAATCAAACAATAGGTATGAAGAATGGCTTAGGGAGAATTGCCAAATCATGACTTGGTTATGGAATAGTGTGGAACCCCAAGTGAGTGCTAATGCGATATCCTTTTTTTGGTTGTACATAACTCGGCCGGGTTCCTCGCCTTGGTCAAAGGCCGAGTAACTTGGCTGAAAGAAGTTTCTCAACCTTAGTTATGTAATACAGATGTTTTTAAATAATGTTTGGTAGTGTACAATAATTAAATTATTTCCTTGGCAATAAAAAATATTTTAGAAAATGCTCATATTTTCAATTAAGTATTTCCTTCAAATTCGTGTTTTTCTTAGTGTGAACGTCTTTAGTTCATACAGCCAAAGGAGTTTGGGAGGCTATACATTAGATGTATTCTTCTAATAGGAATAAGAATATCTCTCTAGTTTGACAACTTTATTAGAATACTTTCTCGTTACAGGAGATAAAAAAAGTCTTAATGAGTACTACAACTCACTCCGGGGTGGTACGTGAGAAAAATTAAATCACCATTAGCCTTTGTCAAATGCTGTGGAGTTAAAAAAATTTAGTTGCAAACTGTTTATCTAGCCTTAAATCCTGAATATTAGTCCAATGGGGGACAGATCTTAGGCAACAATGAACTTCCATCTCTTAATAATATGGGGGACAGATCTTAGGCAGCAATGAACTTCCATCTCTTAATAATATGCATTCCTGTCTCCAACATGTTACCATTTCTAGACCAACATCCACCTCTGGTGTTGATGATGGGTCTTCCTTAAGTACATTTGTAGGTAGAAGTGATGGAGGCAAATGACATATTGATAGTAATAGAGGATGTGGTCATGGTTCAGGGGAAGATCGTGACACAGGCCATGCTAACAGAATATGTCCTTCTTGTGAACATGCAAATCATATAGCTAAAAAGTGAAGATCATGGCACGGGATATGCTAACAAAAAATATCCTTGTTGTGAACATGCAAATCATATAGCTAATAAGTATTGAGATAAGTTTGGTAAACTTGCTAAGGCTAATCAGGTAATGATTAGCCTTATGAATCTTAAGTTAATGATGTTCATTAGTTGGCTCGACTGAACACCGCCAGATTCCTATTTCTACTGGTGGATTCAGTTTTGCTCTTACGTCAGGAGTAAAATGAACTTGTGAAAAATAATCATCAGCCTATTACTCATCCTCGCACACCCACTGCTACTCTTGCAAACTCAGGTACTTTTGCATTTCTTATGTCTTCGAGGCATTCTCCTTGGGTCATTGACTTAGGAGCATTAGATCACATGACCGGTGAGCCTTCTATGTTTTCTTCCCTTGACAAATTTGTTTGCAATACATATGTTACATTAGATAATGGTTTTTTATCTAGTGCATCTAGGAAATAAATAGTTCATCCTACTTCATTTCTTTCATTGTCCTCTGTTCTGTATGTGCCAAAATTTTCTTTTAATTTATTGTCAGTTAGTAAATTAACCAAATGAATCTAATACTCAATAACATCTATCCGTCTTTTGTGGTTTTCAGGATCTAAAGGCAGAGAACAATAGGTGGTGATCTTGAGTCTGGTGGACATTACTATCTGAATCTAACCTAATTAGTGTTACTCTTCATTTGAGCGGTTTTTCACTTCAATGGCATTATCAGTTGGGTCATCCATCTCTTAATAATTTGAAATCCTTGGTTCCATCTTTAGAGTCATTGTCAACATAAGAGCGTGAAGCTTGTGAGTTATAAAACCATCATAGAGTGTCCTTCCATCTTAGAGTTGATAATGGGTGTCTGCTCCTTTTTCAGTTGTTCATTTTGATGTTTGCGATCCTGCTAGAGCTCAGAGTCAATCTGGTCATAGATATTAGATGATTTTCTCATATGACATAGTTATATTTAACAAAAGAAAGATTTGAGGCTTTGTCTATTTTCAATTGTTCCACAAAGAAATTCAAGTTCAATTTGATAAAAATGTGTGCATTTTGCATTTAAATAATGGTAAAGAATATTTATCCTAAGAATTTCGAAGTTATTTGGCTAAGCATGAGATTTCAGATCAAACATCGTGTGCACATACTCCTCAAAAGAATGGAGCTGCAAAAGGGAAAAGTTGTCATATAATAAAAGTGACTCGGGCCCCGTTGTTAAATATGCATATGCCAAAGGTTTCTTGGGAAGATGTTGTGTCTATTGTATAAATCATAAGCCATCCTCGGTTTTGGATGGCAAGTCACCGATTTTATTTTTTGATACTCGTGTGTTTATAGCTTCTTCTCTAGTCCTAACAAGTTAGATCCCCAAGCTATCCATTATGTATTTATGGGATCATTGTTTCAAAAGGCGGACCGCCCAACGCCTGGGCAGCCGCCTAGGCGAATATTCCTAAGCGCCCGCCTGGACCCGCCTAGGCGGCCACCAAGGGCTTGCGTTCTAACCAGGGGCAGAACTGCAGCTCCTTGAGGGTATTTTTGGGTCACTTTTTTAATACTAAAGTGGAAAAATTATGGGTTTTTAGGTTTATTTGAAACCTAAAACCCATTAGAGGCTATTTTCGAGAGAGAAACCCAAAAAAAAGAATATTTCTACTGGGCCGCCCAGGTTCTGGGCGCCCGCTTGGGCACGTGCCTAGGCGCTGGGCGGCCTGGACCCCTCCCACCGCCTAGCGCTTTTTGAAACACTGTATGGGATATTATTGTAGCCAGAAAGGTTATCAATGCTATCATCCTGGGTTGAGAAAGAAATTTGTGTGTACTAATATCACTTGTTTTTAGAATATTCTATATTACTCGGATGAGGTACAAAGGTTTGAAGCTGATTTATTTTATCCTGCTCAAGGGGAGACTTCAATACCATGAAGTGATACCTTCTTCTCCTTCTTTAGTTCTTGTTCCTATTCCTGTTGATGGGCCATTAGATAATATCATTTACCTGCCTCATAAAGTTTGCATTTCCTCTTTAAAGTGCCACAGAAGCAGCCCCAAAAGTCATATACAAGGAGTGTGAAGGAAGCACACCCACCACCAACCCAACAAGCAAATCAATCTCCATCTTCGTCTGCGACTCCATCCCTAGTTTTTTATCCCACTTCTATGTCTAGTAGTGTTGATGTTTCAATAGCCATTCGTAAAAGTTAACGGCCTTGCACTCAACATCCCATTGCTCATTTGTTACATTTACAAATTTGTCTCCTACCTATCAAACTTTTGCTTTATCACTTTCCTCTATTTCTACACCTAAGTCCTATCAAGAAGCTTTTTCTCATCAAGAGTAGAAGAGGGGAGGGGAGAAAATGACAGAGCTCCAATTAAATGGCGCATGTGAGCTTACTAATTTGGCAGCAATAAAGCAAACTATAGGATGTTGTTGGCTTTATGCAGTCAAGTATTAACCAGATGGAACTGTTACGAGGTTAAAGGCCAGGTTAGTAGCAAAAGGTATACACAAACCCTTGATATTGATTATTCTGAGAACTTTGCTCCTATTGTTAAACCCTCGATAAGGGTATAAGTTGCAATTTATGGCCTGAAGCAACCCCACGATTGTTATAGCAAATGGGTTTCAACAAAGCCATATGGATCATTTTGTATTCATTTGGAACCATCAAGCATAATTTTCTGAGTGGCTTATGTTGACGATATTGTTATTACATGTAGCTATTAGGAACAAATTGATATCTAAAGAGGTCATTACGATAGTGTTTTTAAACAAAAGAATGTTTGGGTTATGTGGCCATTTAAAGGCCTTATAAAAGCATGTAAAACTATGCCTATTTTGTGATGTTATAGCTCCAGTGGAAGAGTAGTCCGAATGGACTGTATGGCATGGTCCAAGTTCGACTGTGAGGCATCGTTGATGTCGTGACTCACCTGATTATTGACAGACCATGGCTCAGGTTGATGTCTAAAAGCCCGTAGCCCTGGCCATTTGCACACAACCGATAAAAGCTTCGATGTGGGCTCATCCCTTAATGAGGTCAAAGTTGTGCCTAGAGTCGTTGGCTTGGGGACTATGTGTGACCCCTGTGTGCGATGGTTGGCTAGAGAGGACAAGGGTCAAATCCTCATCATTACCATCACATGGCATATACAACAGATAGTCGTCCATGAACCAGTCCTCTAGGTGAGGGTGTGTGTTGTGTACATGTGCTGAAGAGATTTCTCCGTACAACACTGGACTGTGTTGGAAGGACCCATGAGTATTGTGCTAGAATGGGACTTGGAATTAGTCTACGGAAGGAACCTGTAATCTATGGGCTAGAATCGTGTCTCCTTCATTTATTGGCTGACTTTCATAGTCCAAGCATAAACCCCTGTGAATGGCGGTGGGTCATGGGTACTGTTGGGATAGTTTGAGAAGATGACAGTGAAATACAGTTTCTAAAAGCGATGGAGTCCTCAATACACTTGTGAGATTCCTAATCTTTAGATCCAATTCCCATCAAATATTCTTATATATATTTACTCATGTTTTAACTATATTTTAGATAATTAAAATGAATTTTTAGATCTGTCTAACTATTTTATTTTAGTGGAAAAAGATTTTTAAATAAGAATTAATTTTCTGAATTTTTTAATTCAGAGATAAACTGGCTTTCTAAAATTCTTTTTTTTTATCTAAAATTATTTTTGGGCTGTAGGGGCCTATTGGCACTTTAGGCACACCACATTTGAGCCCATCACATGGGGGTGTAGGGTCCACATAGCTCATTAAGTGGGATGCTCCACATACTCCATTCTTTCTTTTTAGTGTGTGGCTTGTGATGGAAGTCACCTACTTGTTTTGAAAATAAAAGGAAAGTTTTATGGAATAAGGTCGTTTGATTTAAAATAGGAAGGTGTAGAGATTGATTGAAATTAGAATTGTAAATATATAGTATTTTCTCTACAAATATTTGATAGGAATAAAGTTATGGAAACTAAGAGATAATGGTTTTAGCTCATTCCATTAATCATGACAGCTGATCTAAGGAATGAAGGGCTAAGATCTCTTCACCCCACAAGTTTCCAACATCTACCGTCAATATTACGTCTCATAATGATGGCAAAACAATAGACCCCAAAACCCTAGCCTCCTCTCTATAAATATTCTCAATAAGGGTGCATTCTTTACACTTGCAAAATTGGATTGGCCTCTGTCTCTCGCATTGGCAGGTATGCCCCACTCTCTCTCTCTCTCTCTCTTATTTTTCTCTTCTAGTTAGGATTTTGAGTTGCTTTGAGCCTAGAGTAAACCCTAAGGGGCACGCCCAAGCCACTAGAGGATGGCACGCCCTAGACTAGATAGTACTTGCATTATTGTTTTGTGTTATGAGATTGCTTCCATCCCATGTCATGCTCGCAAAACGTTTTGCCTAGGCTTCCAGAATTATGAGACAAGGTTAGGACCAAGATGTCGTGTGCCATTAGTGGAGAAGACCCGGTGTGGGGTGTACAAAGTCCTTAGGGGTAACCTAAGGCAAGGTATTCGGTAATTCTAATGGCTCTATTTTTCTTGATTCTTCATGCATCGTATTTTTGTTTGATTGTAAAAAATTGCAATGGTATGAAAGAGAAGATCCTAGATTGTATTAAGGTATACTTAATTATTAAAGTTGTAATTTTGGACACCTGAAAGTGTTCTAGCCGGTATGAATAAAAGAAAGAAAAGAGAAATATTAACTGTATATACTTGGATTGACCACATGGTCCTACATTCAAAGAATTGGTCAGGTACAATATTCTCTTGAAATCAAAGTAGCAAGGTCTAATTACAGTATTAGTTCGTCTCGAAGGAAGTGTGTAATAGATTCGTTTTGAGAAACAGGGATATTGGGAGCTAAGATAGTTGATACTCTTATGGATTCAAGCACTAAATTACGTATGATCAGGGAGAGTTGTTTGAAGATCTAGGTAGGTACATAAGACCTGTAGGCAGGCTTACCTACCGAACAACAACTATGCTAGATATAGTATTTGCAATGCGTTTAGTGAGTCAATTCAAACATTCTACCAAGACACCACACTGGGAGGCTATGCATTGTATTTCAGGATATCTTAAAGGGGCTCTACGAACTATAAGCTAAATTATCATTTCGAAACTGAGGGTTACTCTAATGTTGATTGGGAAGGATTTCCATCAAACAAAGGATCTACTACAAAGCATTGTACTTTTGTTGGGGTAAATTTGGTAACATGGAAAAGTAAGAAACAAAATGTTGTAGTTCAGTCTAATACAGAAGCATTTTATAGAACAATGGCTCACACTAAGTGTGAGATAAGCAGCTAAATACCTTTTGCAAGAGATAGGATTCATAGTTGCTGAGCCAATGAAGATATTTTGTGAAAATTGAGCTGCCATCTATATGGCCAACAACCAAATGTTTTGTGAGAGAACAAAGCATATTGAAGTGGATTGTCATTGTATTTGGGAAACAGTATCTACTAAGAAAATATCTACTTTATATATGAAGTCAAAGGTTTAGATAGCAGATATATTCATCGAAGCTCTTGTTCAGAATCAAATTCAATAGATTTGTTCCAAGCAAGGCCCAGGCGACATTTATGCTCTAGCTTGAGGGGGAGTGCTAATGATATATATTTTCTATTTAGTCATTTTGTTAGGTGTCTATCATGCATTATTGCCCTTTTCATATACTAAAAAACATTTTTCTAATTATTCATCATTTATTATTATATATAAGAATGAGATGGGTGTGTGTGTCAGCTTGATGTGACAGCCCCCTTTTCTCCCTTCACTTCTTCTCCCACATTATCTCTATAACTCTTCTATCTCTAAATCTTTGACTCTCTCTACACGTTCTCTCTCCTTATCATTGTTCTCTAGTTTTATTCGATCCTACTGACTCAACATATCCTTTAAGTGGTGCCCTCAAAACATTAAAGAGTGTACATCAAGTTAAATAGTGACATACAAAAAAACTAAGACATAACAACAAACAGAATTTAAAGAAAAGGACAGAGGACAATAGTCAATATCACTTGGATGGAATCCAAGGAAAATCTCCCCAAGGAAACATTGTCAGCTTCAACATTTGCCTCTCTAAGAATAATTTGCAAAGAGAACCTCAGCCCCCAAAATTTATATGTTTCACAGGTGTATCCATGTATGCATTTAGTGTTTGTGTGCGTATTTGAAGCTATATGTTGAACGTTGGCAAATAAAAGCAACTCATGTTCATTCATTATGCATTACCATAAAATCAGTCAGAACACCAAGAATATTTTATTAACCAAGAAGACTCAAAAACCAAAAAGACAAAAAAAAGAACAAGACCACTAGAAAAAGAATAAGAAAGATCTCAAGCACCTCTATTTACACGAAATTCCAGTATCTTTTGTGTTCTCAAATATCTAATACACCGCAACTACTCATGCAACCTACAACGATACAGAATTGAGAAAATGTTAAAAGCTTATTTTACACTAAGATAAAAAGGGCTATAACCCGGTATTGGTCCCGCCTAAGCCCCGGGAGGGGTGAGCTGGAAACGGTCCTAACCTTTAGCTGTTTTTATGCACAAAGTGGGTGCTCTCGGGACTCGAACTGCGCCCTTGGGCTGGCTACCCGAGCTTTTTACCATCACACCAAGTGACGGACCCTTTGATTTTACACTAAGATAATAAATCAATCACAACATGGAGGTCCTTCCTCGATCATAGTTACAAGGATCTTCCAAAATAGGTGGCAATCCCACTTAGAAGCTCCGGCAAAGAGATCTCAAGGATCGCAAGTTTTAAACTTTTGAATCTCGATCCCCACGGTTAAGGAACCCAATTCCTAATGTTAGGGATCTCGATCCTAACCTTAAAAACTAAAACAACAAATAAACTAATGATTTTCTTTATTTATAGCCAGCTAGCAACACAATTATACTTTTAATACATAGTTGCATTGCTTGTTGGCTATAAATAAAGAATTCCCTACTCTAAAGATATATAATCCTAAATTATATAGACCTTTTAATGTTGGAAGCAAGATCCCCAAAAGGTTGAGATCAAGATCCCAAAAGGTCAGGATCAAGATCCCCAAAAGGTTGGGATCTCAATCCAAACATTTGGGGATTTAGATCCTTAACATATTATTGTACGAAACAACGATCTTCTAGCATTTCACTATCTTGATCTTGCTCGTGATCCCAACAACTATGTCCTTGATGATGTGAAAGCCTCAACATGATAAGAGATTCTTCACGCAATGCAATGTTAAAAAAAATGCTCGGCGGCATCTAGGCAGTCGGAGGGGTCTGGTTGCCTAGGCACTAGGTGGGTGCCACAGTCTTGAGGTGCCCCACACACCTATCATCATCATCCAAGCCTTATCATAACTATTTAGGGTCGGTTGTACGAATCATGTTCTGTCATATTGCCCTATCAAGGGCCATATCCTCAGTCAAATCATAAGTCACCATATATCTTCTCATTACTTCCATCCAGGTCCTTTTGGTGTTTCCCTTGCTCTTTTAGAACCTTCCGCTTGAACCAGATTGCCCCTCTTAATAGGTGTTGTTCTAGGTCGATGTTGCACATAGCCAGCCTATCTAAGTCTATTTTCCCTCATTTTATCCCTATTGGAGACACCTCTAAGTTCCCTCGGATGTATTCAATCCAAATTCTATCATTTCTTATCTTGCCACTCATCCATCTCAACATCCTCATCTCCGCTACACTTATTCTATGAATATGTTGTTTCTTGACCTCCCAACAATCCATCCCATAAAGCATGGCTGATCTTAAAGTCGTCCTATGGAACTTCTCCTTAAGTTTCATTGGCATGTGGCAATCACATAAAACTCATAAAGGATATCTCCACTTTGGCCATCCAGCTCTAATTTTATGTGTTAACATCTTTCTCAATCTCTTCATTCTCGTGGATTATCGACCCTAACCAGATTGCCCTAGACACATACATATAATTATGTTCTAAGCCCATATATATGCTTATATATGTAGCATTTATGCATATATACGGATAATTTATGCACTATATATCTATATCCCAACTGTGTGTATATATATATGTGGACAAATATTCACTTGAAACACAATAAATTCATTGAATCAAATTTCACAATTGTAATAAATCAGTAAATGTAAGATTAAACTAACAACCACAAGAGGAAAAGATAATAGCAATAACATATGAAAAATCAAAATACCAATGCCATATGGCTAAATATGTCAGCTCATGCCTTTTTTGGCTTGAAGACAACACTAAAATAGGCTTGGGAGGTTAGAATATCACCCCCACCCCATCCTTTCCTCCTTAAAAAGAGAGAAAAAAACAAAAGACAAAAATACATCTTGCCCGAGGCCAATTTCCATCTATGGCCAGGGGTAACAAGGACAACCACAATGGCTTAGTCCTGAGGTGGCCGAGATAGGCATCTCAAGCATAGGCACAAGCTGCCGCCTAGGAAGCCTGCCTCGAGTGGGTCAAGGCGGTGCCCAAGAGTCAAGCCTAGGTCTAAGGGGGCACATAAATGACATGTGTAGTGCGAAGCAGTAGCCTAGGCATTAGGCAAGCCGTTTTTATAATAATGTTACTACGGTTCATTATTTGGGCAAGGGCAATATAAGAATTCAAGGATAGATTGAAATGAAATCAAAATGAACTCAAACCAAGGTATTCTCTCTCTTTCTCTCTCTCT
>NW_006494943.1:910320-920980 GCF_000471905.2 Amborella trichopoda
TAATAGATAGTAATAACGTAATAATAACGTAACTAATAACTACTAACGTACTACTACTTCTCTCTCTCTCTCTCTCTCTCTCTCTCTCTCTCTCTCTCTCTCTCTCTCTCTCTCTCTATATATATATATATATATATATATATATATATATATATATCAGAAAGTCACAATTTATCCATTGTTACTTTAGATCTGAGTTTTATATCTAAATTGTGGCACAAACAATATCATAGCATGTATTGTAATCCTAGACCATCATACTTGACCTTAAGGGATGACCTTTAGGCGTCGACACCATGACTTTTCAAAATTACAATGTTGTAATCCATAGAAATATGTTTAGAGCACTTTTGTAAAAAAGTGCAAACTCTTCCAAAACCCACCTAACAAACATGAATGGCCACATAAAACGTAATATTGAAATTTATTTACAAAGAGATGTGGCCATAAGGATCTGAGAAAAATCAAATTAGACAGAATTCTTTTAGGTAAAACATTATTTTTTACTTATGGATTCTCAACAAATCCTACAAATAGTTACAAGTACTTATATTAATGGCACATGATCTATTGATCTTATAGTGGAAGGGATTGCCTTTGATTCTCTAGACCACATATCCTGCCCAACTAATCCAAGTGAATGTTTTGCTTATAGGACAAGTTGAGTTACGTGTTACAGGCTATATGATTAAATCAAAACTATCAAAATGAAAGTCATATGACTAATCAAACCTGCATGATCAAAATTCTCATTCATTATGTGGCCTCATTTTTCAAGGGAATCCAACCATGTGCAAACACATTTTTCATGTAGGTAACCTGTATATGTGTAGATTTTTATATGTTAAATTGGCAGAGAGAGTCATAGACATACAAAGAGGAGTGAGACTTTTGTTCATATATTTCAAAAAAAAAAGGAAAACGAAAAAGAGAGAGTGGCCACTCTATTTATGCTTTGAATAGAAAAGAACAATGATGAAGAAAAGCAAAGAGAAGAAGAACTCGAGACAGAGAAGAACAAAGAGAAAACAACAACACTAAAAACACATCAAATAAAATATGAGCATAACACAGATGTTGGTTTTTGGGTCCTCAAAAGCCAAATCTTAAGAAATTTCACTATAAATGCCTGGGCTGTTTCTTAAACACTTACAATATACCATAACCGCTGTCTAAGTTACTTTATTTCCTCATCCAGGGTCAAAATAAGAAACTCCTAACTCCAATCAAAGTGAAACCGTTAGCACCGAGCTAAGTTCAGAGAAGAAGACCACATAGATCTGGAGAACAAAGCTCACACCTCTCTGTAAGAGTGAACATTAGGTTTGATATAAAGCCAAATGCTGAAACTTTCCAAAAGGATCACTAAATTTCAACGAAGGCGAAAACTCATAACTTCTATAACACAGAATCAACCATTTTCTTCAACAACAAAACTAAAGGCAGGAGATGCTCTCATTGTCTTTGAGGCATTAAACAGCTCCGACTTGGAAATCCCTAGATGAAATCAAGTCGTCACAAGTATAACCCTGGGATACAACTAAATCCCATTGAAGCACTGTGAAATTTTCTCTAAGTTTCATGCCCAAGTGACACCCTCAAAAAGCACACTCTTCATATTGAGTTTGCCTTCAAAACTCACTTGGCTTGGTTTTGGTTTTAATTAGATATAAAAGCGAACAAACTTGATGAAGAAATTAAGAAGAAAATGCACGTTTGCAGTTCACCACAGTCATAAGAAGAAAATGCACGTTTGCAGTTCACCACAGTCATAAGACATTTTTCTCAGTCAAAAGTGTTAAGAAGTTGTCAGTAAAAGAGTGTAAATGATTCTCAGCTTCAAATGTGGTCTTTTATAAAGAGGTTATCTGCTATCTGCATGTGAGATTATATTAGCTTATTGAAATCTTAAAGGATATCCGGAGAAAATGTGATAATACACGGGAAAAAGCATGACATGTGGCAAGGCATTTGTGCACAAAGACTAGAGCATTGAGGGATTAAACGCAATGACAAGTCAAACTTCCTACTAAACTATGCTATATGGTTGGACCAACGGCTTAACCACAGTGAAAAGGTTTGGCTAGCCAAAAAAAGGACTTTGGCCTCCACCCAAACATTAGTCACAGCCTGGTTCAACTGGACCAGTCACACGTGCACACATGTACACACAAATTGAAAGCAACCAAAAGCCCAGAAGTCCCTCTCCTTTAAGCCCTATCAGCTGAGGAACTTTCCCACTTGCATGTCCATAGTGTGTCATGTCTCAAGGCAATATGGGAGTAAAATCTTCCGAATAGTTATAATACCTTTAACTTAGAAAAATGGCCAAAAGAAGGGAGAAATACCATAGTTGTTTTGAAACACCTTTCGAAATATTGAGAAGAAATAATATCCAAAACAACTCACATTATTAAGGCGGTGTCTATAGCGGAAGTAAAAGCCTGTATTTGGGGAATGAAGAGTGAGAGTGCGTCTGGCCCAGATGGTTTTACGGTGGAATTTTATAAGTTCAGTTGGGATGTGATTTGTTTTTGGCATGGCATGACTTTTTCAACGAAGGTAAATTCCTTAAGCAGATAAATTCCACATTCATTTGCCTTATCCCAAAAATCAATTCCCCTTGTCTTATGAAGGACTTCAGACCAATTGGTTTGTGTAATGTTCTTTACAAAATCATTAGCAAACTTATTTCAAATAGATTAAGGGAGGTGTTACATACTCTGATCGATTCCAAACAAGCTACTTTTTTTAAGGGGGATCACAGATAACATATTGATGGCTAATGAACTTGTTTCACTATGTCATAAATACTCAATCAATCGTAAGATGTGTTTGCAATTGAACCTAAGTAGTACCTTTGATTGGGTTTTTTGGGATTTTGTTCTTGCAAGGTTGCGTGCTTTGGGTTTCCCATATCTTTTTGTTTCTTGGATTCATCATTGTATTACTACTTCATTCTCGGTGCTTCATAATGGTTCCCCAATGGGATATTTCAAAAGAAAAAGAGGCTTACAGCTGGGGGACCCTCAATCTCCGTATCTGTTTTGTTGGTAATGGATTTCATGAGTACGCAGTTGGATCATGCAGTACTACAAAGTACTCTTCCTATGGCTTTTCCTTCCGGTTGTGACTATGGGGTATTGCATATATTTTATGCCGATGATGCAGTTATTTTCTATGAAGCTTCTTTAGCTGCTGCAAAATAGATAAATTATATCCTATGTATGTTTGGAAATACCACACGGCAAAAATTGAATGTAACTAAAAGTAAGGCTTTCTTTTTTGGAATTTCCATGAATGCAAAACATTTGATCTTGAAGGAATTGGTGAGGGTTCCCTTCCAGTAAGATACTTGGGAATGCCTCTGTTCCATGGTAACCTAAAGCACCATAATTGTCAGAATCTCGTGGGGAAATTCATTTGTAAGATAGGAACATGGCAGGCTTTATCCCTCTCTTATGCAATATGTTAGAGCAGCTTCAAAGAAATTTTCTATGGGCTGGTATAGCTCATAAGAAGGGGGTTCACCTGGTAAAGTGGAAAAATGTATGTTTGCCAATGGAAGAGGGGGGACTTGAAATTAGTGATATTATTGAGTTCAATAATGCATGCATGATGAAATTGGCATGGAGGATTCTGACTAAGCCGTTTTCTCTTATAGCTCGCTTCTTTAGGCATAGGTACTTCAGAAATTGTTCAATCTAGGAAGTTGATAGGAAGTCCTGCTCCTATGCATGAAAGGGCATTCAAATGGGGTTATCTCTCTTGCGCCACAATGTTCGATGGATTATTGGGGATGAAAGGACAATTAATTTTTTGACAGATCCATGGTTATCAGAAAAGTCCATTTTAGAATATGGCTATAGTATTCGTAACGACCTGGGAAGTTTTGCCAAGCCTAGGGTTGTAGACTACTTAAATGGTTCTCCACAATCCTGGTGTTTCCCTACCCCTGCACCAAGACAAGCACTTAGAACCTAGAATCAATGGATCAGAATTTGGAAGGAAGTAGAGGTTGCCCCAATCCCCCTAAAACCCCAACCTAATCTTTTGATATGGATTCACTCTGCAAATGGAATGTTTTCTATTAAAGAGGCATGGAATTTCATCCGTCCTAAGGGCTCTTCTCAACCAATCTTTAGGGCACTATGGTCTTCTAAGTTTCATCCAAGGGCTAAATGGTTCTCGTGGTTGAGCATTCATCATCGTCTTCCTACATCTTCTCTCATGCAGCGAAGGGGAATCATCCTTGCTTCTATGTGCCCTTTTTGTCATCTTAATGATGACAATATTTGTCATATTTTGCTTGAATGTGTTTTCTCGTAGGGGATTTGGAGGTCGATAGCATGGCAATGTGGAAAACACTTTATTACAAGTTGTTCTATTGCAGCTACACTGCGTAAATGGTTAGCATTCAGATTCAGGTCTGATGGTATTATCAACATTTGGCATTCTCTCTTCTTCACAACTATATGGATGATTTGAGAGGAGTGGAACCACCGTATGTTTCAAGGAAGGACACTCACTCTTGCGAAGCTGACTCTAGGGATCACCTACCATGTTCATGATTTGGCAAATGCTAAAGCATGGACTTACCACATCTCAAAAAAGGCAATTATTGAAAATTTACGACTTACGTGGCGGCAACAGAGAATCAAGTTACCCATAATAAGGGCATGGGTTTTTCCACAATCGCAACATTTTAAGCTAAATATTGATGGGTCTTCTATTCAGAATCCAAGTCAAGCTGGTTGTGGGGGTGTCTTGAGACGGGATGATGGATCTTTCGTTGCTGCTTTCTCTGTTCCTCTTGGAATTGCTTCCAATAATTATGCAGAATTTCAAGGTTTACAAGAGGGTGTTGATTTAGCCATTCAAATGGAATGCTTCCCCCTGCAAATTGAGAGTGATTCTTCTTTACTTGTTCAGGTCATACAGGGCAGGTGTAAAGCTCCATGGGCTCTTCATATCATAGATGCTAATTGCAACTCTAGACTTGAGAATCATTCATGGTCCATTTGCCATGTTTACCGTGAGGCTAATATGGTGGTTGATGCTCTTGCCAAAAAGGATACAATTTTTGCGGAGGTCACCATTTGGCACTCTAGGCCTCCAGATTTTCTTAACCTTCTTCTACTTCATGATGTCGCAATTACCTTATTGTAGGGTTGTAAGATAGTACGATGTAATTTTTTCTACTTTTTTTAGTAATGAAAAAGGGGTAGAGGGCCTTCTCCCTCACTGATTTACCCAAAAAAAAATCCAAAACAACTCACACAGCATAACAACAAGCACTGGAATGAAAAAGTAAAAGACAAAATGGTGTTCCATGGTGAAAAAATTTATGGAAAACCCATAAAAAAAAGTCAGAAATATAGAAATGGAACAAAACGCCGACGATGAAGAAGCAGAAAGAAAATGTGAACAGGAAACAATTACTTTTAAGTAAAAAGAAAATGAACAATGCATTTCATTGATGAAAAACCATGTAAACAAATGAAACAAGCAAAAGAAGATATGAGCAGATCAAAAAATAGATAAAGTATAACATGAATAAAATGAAAATACACACAACTAATCCAATAGTGAGAGGAGCAGAAATAAAGTATAACATGAATATAATGAAAACACCTACAACTAATCCAATAGAGAGAGAAGCAGAAAAGGAAAAATCAGATAAACTAATTATAATCCATTATTTCGGTGAAGAAATAGTTGTGCACTTGTATATATTGCGAACACCACTAAAGAGCGAGAAATGAGAACCTAAAAACCCTAGAAAACTTCATCAATGGAAGCAAAACAAGCAGCGAAAGTTCCACTAACTCAACGAACCTAGAGAGATAGACAATCACGATATGCAAGGTTCCAAAACTGAAACTCTTCTGTAAACAAGAGCTACACTCTAGAGAGAGAGAGAATAACCATAAATAGAGAAGAGCTTTACCTGCTTAGCTCCAACACACGCCTTTGTAATGAGAATTGGAGGGAGAATTTGATGAAGGCAACCGTCGCTCTCACATTTATAGTTTCCCCTGCCCTATAATCGCCCCTATAAAGTAGCAAAAAAAATATTCTTCATACTCCCGCGGGATCACATTGCACATTCACTTTCATCGCTAAACCGTTTGCGGTGGTAATATTTAGGAAGACCACTGTATATTGATACCACTTATTTTTAATACAATGAGATCATAATCATTATTAGCCATTGTGAAACAAGATGAGATCACACTGTACATTGACTTTCATAACTAAACCCTTTGCGGGAGTAACTTTTAGGAAAAAAACTATACAACGATACTACTTACTTTAAATACAAGGAGGTCACAATTATTATTAATCATTGTGAAATAAGGCGGTTAAGAATGCATCATTGATTGGCCACAAAGTCCAAAATACATTTCCTCAAATGTTATGACATACTAAAAATGTTTGTGGCCGCCTTAAACTAAAAGTAAATGGCCTCATAATATACAATCTCTTTTCTAAAGAAAAATTGTTACATGCGGTGGGGACCGCATTTCTATATTTCTGGTCCCCGAGATATAAGCATCCATCTTAAAGATGGATGCAAATAGGCGGTCCATCTAAAGATAATTGAAACTAACAGTCCAAATGTTTTCTTAATAGAATTATTATTTTTAATTTTCAAAATTTATTTATCTTTCATATTCATAATCTTTATGTTAGAGATTGCATGTCCTTCAAAATTAGGTCAAAAAATCTATCTCGAAAATATATTTTTAAGAGGGACTCAGTTCTATATGGACTCATAGAAACCACGTCCTACTAAAAATAATTGTTGGATGGCACTCCTGGGGAGGGCCTCGGCGTCAATGCAACACTCGGGCAGCCCTTGGTTGCTTCTCGCTTTGACACCATTGATGTAGCTGAAAGCCTGGTCTTCTTGGCTTCAGACGTTGAATTCCGCTCAGAGCCTGAGGGGTATTTGAGTGTGGGCCTTGACGATGAGCCCTCAGAGATGGTTGTTGCTCTCATCGTCGTTCCTCTGACCGAAGTGACTTTAGCCCCTAGCTCATCGATGGTCGTTCTTCCTTCTAATGCGAAGTCGGCCATGGTCATTGACATGCTGCACTCGGGTGCCCAATCATTGAAGTGGTGGCCCCTTGTGGAGCTCGGTCCTGAGATTGCCAACCTTCGTGGCTATGCAGCCGCCTTGAGCACTTTTAGCTGTGAGAAGGAAATTTTCACTTGCTTCGACAGTTTTTTGTGTGAGTTGGAGAGTTGGCGATTAGAGGCCTTGAGGGAAGAGTTGGAAGTGAATGAGCTATAGGGAGCTCAACTGGCCCCAATGGAGGCTTCATTAGCGCAGCATCGCGGGCAAGTAGATGCATGCATCCAAAGGAAGAGTGCTCTGATTGCTCAAAAGTCCAACTTCAATAAGCAAGGGACATCTCACTTGACCAAGATGAGGGCTTTGAAGGCGGAGATATTGATGACGACCAATGAGTATGGCGAGCTGGACAAAGAGGTGAACTGGTGGAGAGCAGAGAGCCAAGTTCTATCTGACGAGCTAACCGGACTCAATTGCACCATCGAGGCAGAAACCACTTTCGCGGCATAGATTCCCCAGGCAGTGACCGACCTTAGGGAACATGTACAGAAGGCTACTGGTCGTTTTGAGGTGGCGAGGGCGAAGATCAGTGAGGTCGTTGATCGTTTCTAAGGGCGTTGTTCTTTCCACCCCTCTTTACTGCATCTTACCCTTGCTTGTATGTAGACTTGACAAAATACATGGAATGAAATACCACTTCTTACTTACATTTTAATCCACCTTTCTCATTTTTGGTTTGCATATATTTGCCCTTTGTCGTTGTCTCTTTGAGAGTGGTGAGCCATCGAGAGCCTCTCTCATGGACACGTTCGCTTCTCGCATGTTCTTGACTTAAATGCCCCTTTTGGCTTTTCATTCAAGCCCTTAAGGTGTGCACCATTTTTGGTTTTCGCAAAACCCCGTGAGACTTTTTTTGTGGCACTTTTGCCGATGGTTTTTACACCATATCTTCCATTTTCTCATTTTTACTCACGCTGCCCTTTCGGGTTTTCACCGCACCCGATTTTATTTTTGACATATTTTACTCACGATAGTGGATGGTGCTACCATGCCCCATCATTTTTTTTTTTATTTTTTATTTTCTTTTGACCTTTTTACCCATGATGCTCTTTTCGGGTTTTCCTCATGTCCGTCTTTTGAGGAGGCACCTATAGGGCCATGCCATCGGGACCGTAACAATACTGTGTTTTAGGGTGTACACCAAGACCTGAGGGCATATTTTAAGGTCGTGCCTCTAAGACCATAATGGTAGTGTGTTTTAAGGTCATACACCAAGACCTGAGGGCATATTTAAGGTCGTGCCTCCGAGACCGTAATGGTAGTGTGTTCAAAGGTCGTACACCGAGACTTGAGGGCATGTTTAAGGTCGTGCCTCCGAGACTGTAATGGTAGTATGTTTTAAGGTCATACACCAAGACCTGAGGGCATGTTTAAGGTCGTGCCTCCGAGACTGTAATGGTATTGCGTTTTAAGGTCATACACCAAGACCTGAGGGCATGTTTAAGGTCGTGCCTCCGAGACCATTATGGTAGTGCATTTTAAGGTCGTACACCAAGACCTAAGGGCATGTTTAAGGTCGTACCTTCGAAACCATAATGTAGTGCATTTTAAGGTCATAAACCAAGACCTGAGAGTATGTTTAAGGTCGTGCCTCCGAGACCGTAAGTTATAGGTAATACTTCTTTAGGTAGCGCCGTTGATGGGAGGCAGGGCTTCCTCTCTGTCAGGACGAGCCAATACATAGGCTCCATTGGGGAAGGCTTTCTTAACCACAAATGGCCCTTCCCATTGTGGTTCAAACTTGCCTTTGTGTCGCCCATGCATGATGATGGGTTTTCACACAGCTAAGACCAATTTACCACAGGTAAATGAGTGTACTTTTACTGTCTTGTCGAAAGCTCGTCTCATTCTTCCCCAATGGATTTTTAGGCTTTGCTTGGCTTCAAACCTCTTCTCGTCAAGTGCATCCAACTCTTGATAGCGAAGCTTGATTCGCTCGTCTTCGATTATGCCTTAGTGTATGGCGATGTGAAGTGAGGGAGTTGAACTTCAAGGGGTAGGACAGCTTCACTCCCATAAACCAGGGAGTGGGGAGTAGAGTCGATAACATTCCACGTAGTGATGTGGTAAGCCCACAAGACTTCATGAAGCTTCTCATATTAGTTTTTCTTCGTTTTTTAGACTGATTTCTGCAAGATGTCACAGAGGATCTTGTTGAAGGCTTCGGCAAGGCCATTGGCTCTAGGGTTGTACATGGGGGAGTACTTCCATTAATAGCCAAATTGATTGACTAAGCGATCGATACACTGGCTTTGAAACGGAGGACCATTATCTGATCTAATCCGGTCAGGGACACCGAATCGATAGATAATGTGATGTCGAACGAAGTTAGCTACCATCATCCCCAAGACATGCTCGAGAGGGATCGCCTTGGCCCATTTAGAGAAGTAGTATGTGGCAGCCAGAATAAAGACGTGTCCCAGAGCTAAAGGCGGATCAATGGGTCTCACAATGTCCATGCCCCAATGTGAGAAGGGTCACAATGCCATTGTAGGGTGAAGAGGTTCTAGAGCTCGATGGAAGAAGTTTGCATGCATTTGACACACTTGGCGTAAGCTAAGGAATCCACGACTATTGACAGCCAATAATATCCCAACCTTTGGATCTGCTTGTAGAGCTTAAGACCGGATTGGTGGAGTCCACAAATCCTAACGTGCACCTACTCAAGCACCTGCCCCAACACTCTCATGTCAATACATATAAAGAGGATACCATCAAAAGAGTGTCGAAAGAGAACATTGCCTTCGAGTAGAGTGTACTTTGTGGACATCCTTCGTATAGTGTTGCGCACAATAGGATCGTCTGGAAGCTAACCATGCTTGATGAAATTGATTATGTGCTCCCTCCAATCTTCAACCTGTTCAACCTCTGTGCACAATGGGTCAAGAAATTCCACCTCTGTCTATTGGGCTTAGGGGCTAAGGCTTGCTTGACATCTTTCTCAGCTTTAATGGCATTCCTAACAGCGAGCAATGCCTCGAACGGGTAAGGTGGGCACTTTGGAAAGAGGACCCTCTCGTCATCTGCATCAACCTCTTCAATCAGCTCAATATGTCTCCATTCCGCCACCCATATAGGCGTAGGCTCTCTCGACGAGACCGACATGGTCGCACCAACCTTGGCAAGGGCATCAGCATTTGAGGTCAACATACGAGGCATATGTTCGAGAGAGAAACCATCGAGTCGCGCCATCAAGGTCTTAGCCGTGTCATGACATGACTTCAGACTATCTTTCCTTACATCATATATCCCTCTAAGTTGCCTTATCACTAACTCAGAAATCGCTAAAAATGGCTAATCTTCCTCGGTTCAGGTCAATGGAAATCTCAAGACCTTTTACAAGTGCTTGACATTTCACCTCATTATGTGAACCAATCTTTGTGAGGGAGAAGAACAAGGGGATAATGCCATCTTGAGGGGTTGAAAACACCACACCGGCACCACCTCGTTATAACTGGAAGGCCCTTCAAAGTACATATTCCAGTCATACGGTTCATATGTATAGAACACCTCTTCATC
>NW_006494943.1:923484-981560 GCF_000471905.2 Amborella trichopoda
AGGAATAACAGTATTGTAAATTCTTGGGGTGTGACAAATGACCACTTCACCATATGTCTTGATAAGCAAAGGTGTGACATGAGGAACTTGATTAGGTTAGCTCGTGAAAAGAGTTGGACTTCGTGGGCGAGAAAATAATGGTAGAGCTTTTGGAGTTCCAAGATCAAGGGCAGACTGATCTTCTCAATTGAGGAGTAATTCTTCTCTGCCCCTTGCATCTTGTGACTGATGTATTATAAAGTCGTCTCCTTCCCTTTTTCATTATGTTGAGCAAGGAGTGCGGCAAGCGACTCATCAAGAGCGGTCATGTATAAAATGAGAGGCTTCCCAAGCACAGAAGTAGAGAGCACCAGGGGGTTCAACAAATAAGTCTTGATGTCCTACAAGGCTAATTGACATGCCTCATCCCACTCGAAGGGTACGTCTTTACAACATCATGCGACACTGACAATGAATCTCCGAATGTAGGCAAGCTTACAGTGAAGAGACCTAAGCTCTCAGATATTTGTCGGTGGCGGCATCTCCTGAATCGCCTTGATCTTGACAGGCTCAATCTCCAACCCTCGATACCTGACAATGAACCCTAGGAACTTCCCCGATCGCAAGCCAAAGGCACACTTCAAGGGATTCATCTTGAGTTGGTGAAGACAAAGCCGCTCAAATACCCGTTCAAGATCTCGAAAATGGGTATCCCTCTCTCCCGATTTCACCACCAGATCGTCAACATAACATTCTACCACATTATGCAACATGTCATCAAAGACGGCAGTCATGGCTGGCTAGTACATGACACCCGCATTCTTTAACCCCGAATGGCATCATTGTGTAATAGAAAACCCCCTTTGGAGTCAAGAAATCAGTAGCATCTTCATCTTCGGGTGCCATCCTTTGGAGTCAAGAAAATATGACAATGAGCTATGAAATCAATGAGTATCTCAGTGAAAAGATGTGGAAAGTCATCTTTCAAACATGCAACATTCAAGTCGTGAAAGTCGATGCAGACCCTTATTTGCCCATTTTTCTTCTTAACTCGTACGACATTGGCCAACCACTTCGGGTATTTGACCTCTCGGATGAAAGCTTCTCCCTTGAGCCTGCTTACCTCATCATCAATATGAATTTCAAGTTCAAATCTAAACTTCCTTGATTTCTGCTTCACAGGTTTGAAGGATGAGTCAATAACAAATCAATGGACTGCGACCTGAGGGTTGCCAAGCGAAGACATATCGATTAGCTCATAAGAAGATGGCACACTCCTCTTTTTCTTTTGGTGACATGATAGCTGAAATGAAGGTCGGCCCTGGGTCAGTCTCATCACCCAGATTTATCTCTTATGGATCATCATTGTGGTCTATCGGACATCTTCCAATACCTCGGGGGCTTCCTCAACCTCCGCTTCATTGGCAATCAAAAAGCCAGAGGGTTCTTCTTCAACTTCAAATGCCCCGACCTCCGAATTAGGGGTCATCAATTCCCTTGCCATCTCCACCTCGACTGGGGTTTCATAGAAGCTGCCTCAGTTTCCCGCACAACCTGGGAAGGGTCGGTTTCAAGGAGAGAGGGGCTAAAAGGCAGGAAGGGTGAATTTTGGGGAGTTTGGATGGGTTGACAAGAATCCAACCCAAAGGGAAGAAGTTTAGAAGGTGAAGGGGAAGCATCTTGAGGGGCTTAGATAGCTTGGAGAGGCTTAGTTGAGAAAGGGGGGGTTCATATGGTGGGGGAGAAGGCTTATAGGGTGAGAGTAACAGGTTGGGAGAGACCGTCGTGTTGACTGCATGACAGATCTCATATTGTTGGGGAGGGGGGTGGTGGACCTTGGCATACCCAATCCCTTCTCTTGCGTCATGCTGAACAGTAGCCGCCTCAATAGCTTTGAATGGAGCAATCATTCCCTTGCCATATTTCATCCCTTGATTGATTGTAGGCTCATAATCCATCTTCCTCATGATTTGATAGGCTTGGTGACTATAGAGACCCCATTCTAGAGGTACCTTGGCATCCTTGTAAGGTGGACTTTTCATGGCTCCAAGCTCGTCGAGACTTCTGGTCTCCGAAACGAACCCCAACAATGGCTTCGAAGTTGTAAATCTCAAGGGAGTTTCTTCTACCTTAGCGTTCCTTTTTTTTATGACCTCCAATTGACCAAGAAGATCATGAGCTTGCTTCTTTAGGTCAACAATGGTGGCATGATCCAAGTGATCAAACAAGGGAAGAGAGGTGCTACTGGAACCTTGGGTCGGCTTCTCCTTTGTCAAAGACTCTGGAATGTGTAAGGTCTGTTGGGAATTACAGATGTAAGCTGACCGTTGAGTATGGTAAGTGCTATCCTCCCCTCTTAAAGAAGCTGGGATGCACGGGACCTTGTGATTGGCTTAGCTAAACTCAATAATCCTGCGTGAAGTCTCTGCCTTCAGGCGGGGGATGGGGATGTGAAGGACTTTTTGGTGGTCTGGCATATAAGTGACCCTTGGTGCCAAGGTATCGATGTCCATGACTCCTTCACGCTTGTAGTGGGTCCTAGCTCAGTCACCACAAGGTGTGATTCCGAAGCCGGGAGAATGGGGGACAAAGCTTTCTCTTCATGGTATTCGGGTGGCACTTCCAAGGGAGAACAAGGGTCATTTGTGTGAATGGAAGTCAAACGGAGTACCTAGCCATTCCTCTGCTCTTCCCATAACATACTCAGGAGCGTTCTTCCCACATCTTCTGCATCATATAAGAAGACCCTTCCACCTTTCTCACAGGGGCGCAATTATCGGCCTCTGTGGGTGCTGCTGGTTCTTGTGGTGGCTCAGGATTGGCAAAGTAGTACTTTGCATCTGTGTAAGCAATGGGGAAAGGCCTTCTGTCAGCATAGATAGTGTATTGTCTCCCATCTCGACTGTACTTGAAGCATTGGTGAAGACCACCCCTTGGTCATGCATCTAGGGGTGACCGAGCAAGATATTATACGAGGTGTCTGTCTCGATCATATGGAACTAGGCATAATCGTTCAAGTCACCAATTTTGAGATGGAGACGGATCGTGCCAGCTGGCTTCTCCCCTGACTGATTGAACCCTTGAACCGTGAGGTTCGTCGGTGTGAGATCGTTGGGTCCCAACCCTATGCCAGTGAGAATCCTTCTCGGGATGAGGTTTACTGCAGAACCTCCGTCAAGCATGATTTGGCTGATGGGATGGGCATGAAACTCGCCAGTCACGAAGAGAAGTTGATCGTGGAGCTTTCCTCCCAACTGAAGGTCGTAGTCAAAGAAGGTGACGACCGTGCAGCTGTTAAGGATTGCATGGTCCACTTCAATCCACTCGATTTCGGTCTCGTATACTTTGGGGCGGGAGAGGGCTTGTATGAGGGCCATACGGTAATCACCTAACAACATGAGAGCATCATAGATGCTCAATAAAGTAGGGAGTCTCCTTAAATGTCCAACCACATCATACTTGACTTTGTCATCACTAAGCTCACGAACTCTTGGGTTTGCCAAGGGTTTTGGTGGTACTGGAGGTGGTGGAGCAGGTTTGGGTAACAGAGGGTTGTTTGTGGGTGTGGGTTGGCTTGATTGCGCAATGGGGATAGGTTGAGTAGGCTAAGTGGGTTGAATGGTCAGATTGAATATAGGCTGGCTAGGTCGCACAGCTGGGCTTGGTGCAGGTTGGCTAGATTGGATAGCGAAGGTAGGTGTAGGTAGAACAGGGCTTGATGTGACTTGATGGGGCTGAGGAGCAGTGTCAGATGGGGTGGAGTGTTTGAGTATGGTATTAGTGATAGACTTGGGTATTTAGGAGTCTTGGTTGCTTCGGTTTTTGCATGAGTGGTTGGAGTTTCCTTCCTGATCTCAAGTCAATCTGGTCCCTCCAATGACTTACACCACATGGCATGCCTCGTAAGAAGAGGAACTTTGCCCTTTCGTATCTCTCCATTGTTGCTCCGGGTCAAGTTCAAGAGGCCATCGAGACTTTTTGAGTCTCGGGTTTCGGTATCGCTCGATCAGTTCTTCAAAAGTGGGAAGGGGTTTCTTCTTGGACCTGGAGGCTAAAGCATCAGCAACGATTAGAAAACCAACTGCTTGTGCCACCATCTTCTTCACTTGCTTGCGGTGCCGCTTACTAGTATTGTAGCTCTTAAGCTCTTCGTCGAGGGCCTCAAAGTCCGGGCATTCAAGAGTGAGTTCAAAGGGAGATGGGTTGAGGGAAGAAGCGTTTAAAGAATCAGGGGTAGAAGATGAGAGAGAGCTTTTAAGGTCATCACTCAAGTTGGATTGAGCCAGGTAGTTTTTGAGGTCATCGCCTGTAGTGGACTCAAAGAGGCTTTAAACGCCTTCACTCTCACTGGACGTGATCGAGGATATTTTTACGCCGTAACCCTTGTTGGACATGTGCAGGGGATCGTTAAGGTCTTTACCCTGCATGGACCGCTGACGGGTGTTGTTTAAGTCCTCACCCTTATTGGACGAGTGAGGAGGAACTTGCATGGGAGTCACCCCTGGGATGTCTTGTGAACTTTGATTGGACAATGTGAACAGTTCGGGGAGGAAATCTTCCAGGGTTGATAGAGGAGGGATTGGTGGAAGGAACGTTGCTTCAACAGGTGGTCGAGGGACTTTACTCCTTCGGCGAGCCTGCCTACCTTTTCCCTTCTTACTGACAGGAATAGGTTGACGAGGCTCGCGAGGTCTCGGTACCATGTTTGCCTGGCGAATTGCCTCCCTCTTCATGGGCTTCATTCTACTTCGCCCCCTATAAGTTTACCAAGGCTACGAAGAGAGGGCTCATCAGAGTCAGGGGATTCAGGAGGTGCACTTTCACACGACGTATGTTCTTGAGTGACTTCTCGTACCACCGGCTAGGTTATTGACCATGTATTTCATGATTCAGGACTGAGATGTCCACAACATTCACCCCCTTTCCATTTTCTCTTCTACCAGAGTTCGAAAGCCAAAACACTGAGATATGTCATGGCCAATTATCTGCTGGTATGGGCATCAAAGATCCTCGGTCCCTTGAACTATGTGTCTTGGTTGCTGCGAAGAACAAGGGGAAATCTCCCCTTCTTGGACTATCATGGCGAATATCGAGGGGAGAAGATCGGATGGCAATTCGTCAGAATACAGCTTTGGACTTGTTCTTCCTCTTGGACTGTCACCATGTGGGAGGCCTAGATGGTCCCAAATGATTTCTTGAGGCTATCCAATTGTATTTGGCCTTTCTGAAGTAATGCTTCAATATCGTCCTTGAGAGTGAAGCAATCCTGGACCAGATGCCCCAACATCCAATGGTACGCACAATATCTCTTGTTGGCCACAAGCCTAGCCTCTTCTCCTCGAGTAGGACAATCACTCCTTGCGCCAATAACATTCGAAGGAGTGTCAGAACCCACTCTTTGTCCAAGTTGTAGGCCTTGTTCCTCTTTTCCTCCCAATAGTATTTTCGATAAAGGCCTTGAGGAGGCGACATCTTGTTGTAAGACTAGGGTTGTTGTTGTCGTTGCTGAGGGATTTCCTGGGCTTTCAAGGGGTGGACGCCCTTGAAAATGTCTAAGGTTTGAAGAGGGGTCTGGTCAGCGAGCTATTTGCCAGTCGAGACGATAACGGTTGCAATGATCGCACCCTTTTACTGACTGTCCCAAGGGTTGGAGCGATTGTTGCTAGAGTTTCGATTAATTCCTCCGCCCGAGGGTTGCAACGAGACCCTGCTGTGGTTCCTAAACAAACTTTCTATATGGACTGCCTTAGAAATCAAGTCCAAAATTGTGGTGGGATTTGATGCTTCGACATGCAGCGAGATCTCAGGTCGTATGTTGCGGACACAAGTCTACATTACATTGATTTCTGACATGGGGTTGCTTTGGTACATTGCCAGGTCATTCCATCGAGTGATGAACTGGTCAACGGGTTCATCTGGGCCCTGAGACATAGTAAGAAGTTCCATGGCCTGTACGTACCTCTCGACTTCATTGAAGCGCTTATAGAATAAGTGCTCCATGTCCTCCCAAGTTTGAATAGAGTTTGGCAAGAGACGAGCATACCACTTGAATGTCGGTCTGTCGAGCGTTTCTACAAACTGACGGAGGAGGAGTCTGCTGTCTAAAGTCGTCTCTTGGCATGCGTACACAAAGTGTGCAATATGTTGATGAGGCGAACCCGTGCCATTGAAGACTGTGAGTCTCCCTTTTTGGTAATTAGTCGGAAATGACAACAAGTCGATGAATGCGGGGTAGGGCTTGTGATAGAGTGTTGTCTCTCGTATCTTTGGGAACTGGCTACTTCGCAAGTTGTGGTTAACCATGGCATCAATATCTGCTTGAGTAATCAGGTAAGGGAGAGCCTGGGGTGTCAATGGGGGAGAATGACCATACACCGTTGAAGGAGGTGGTTACCTAAGTACCTCATTCGCATAGTGGGTCAGCAGTGGTGATTTGGGCTATGCGGTCTTGAAGCCTCAAGACCGCATAGCCTCAAGTCCGCAAGTTGGGCTATGCGGTCTTGAGGCTCGTCATTGGTCTGATTGATAACCATGACCTCAGCCTCTCCTCGGGGAAGGAGGTTTCAAACATAGCAGTGGCTCCATACCGTTGGGTGATTCGGTCCGGGAAGCCAGTCATAAGGGGTTGTGCGTGCCCCGACTGAGCTTGAGCTATAATGGTAGACCGGGTTGTTATAGGTTCGTGACGGTCTTGAGACCGTGGATTTTGATAACTCGGATCATCTCCCACAACTTCAATGACCATCCATTGCTCCTCCCTCCTTGCCTTGGACTTCGTTGCTGCCTGCAACGGGTAGAAGGGATTCCTTCTTAAGAGATATATGGGTTCATGCATTGCCAGTGCCTCAGGCTTCTTCTTCTGAGCAATATGCACGCCCTTCTTGTGCTTAATCCTTAGATTCCAATACACGTTCTCTCAAAACTGGAATTGGGAGTGGGATTGTAAGTGATTGGCTCTTCTCAAGCAGGCCAAAGCCACCTCCATTAGTCGCGGCAGAGATTGAGGACCTGAGAGAGACAGTTCTACAGCTTCCTTGGGTGACCTTGGTTTGACTGGGAGAGACGAGAGGTGTTGAACTTTCCTGACCATTCTAGCTCCGCACCGAGCTCGTCTTCTCAAGCCAATGGTCATACGGGGTTGGTGAGGGGACTAAAGAAGGGTACTTGACGGGAATGTCTTCAAATACCACGTAGTCAGTGGTTTTGGAGGAACAAGTGGGGCGAATGGGGGAGAGGGCACACACCAACGGCCTTTACCCTTGGAGCTAAGGGTAGTCCGAGGGTCAGTGCGTGTGAACGGCTTGGAGAGGGCTCTCGGGTGACTTGGGGGTCGACCCAGGCTCGAATAAAAGGCTCGGCTTCAGGCATGCCGGCCTCACGAGCCAGTGTGCATGATGAAGTGGCCTCGCAACGACTCCTCACTGTGTATGTAGGTATGTGTGAATGGGGTCGACGAGGAGGTCGTCACCCGTGTGTTCGCAGGGGCATGGCTCTTGTGCCACCCTGAGCTGAGTGATAGGGATGCATCATGTTCGGTGGGGCAAGCTTTGGGTTGCCTTTGTGTGTGGGGTTGGCCATACGATGACCCGCAGAGGCAATGGCAGGTAATTTGCTAATTGCGAGAGAGAGGGAGGTAGCCTTTTGGTTGCCCTGAGCAGCAAGACCGGCAATTGACTTGTCGGTAACCGGGTGAGTGCGGTGAGAGGTGGTCATTGTACCACCAATGCAAGTGACACCGGCGGCTTGGCCCATCGATGTCGATAGTTAGGGAGTAACAGACTTGTGAGTCCATTCTCACCTTGAGCTGAATGAGGTCTTCAGAGCGCAAAGCTTGGTCGACACTCAAGAGAAAAGTAGGGAGCGAGGTTCGCGAAACCTTATCCTTAGGGTACAAACTCATGAGTGTGGGGATGACGAAGTCCCCAACTTGGACACAGGGTTTAAATAATCCCGAATGCATGTGTGTGTGTGAAGAGCATAATGCTTGGCAAGCAAACTAGACTGATACTGGGGTAGCAATGTCCTTAGTGAAGTCGCCAAGCTGGTTGAGCCTCGATCTCGTCGGGTCGGAAGATCGTGCAGGGACCCGGATGGGTGGGTCTGGCTCGAGTTTGCTCTCTCAAAAACCGCAGTTTGTGAGGTGCACGTGCTGGCAGGTACCAACTAATGAGAGATAATTATAGGGTGTGAGGTGGGACCTACCTCACGGTGGGTTCGTGACACACTCGGGTGTTTGTGGGTGCCCTCTTAGACCCCTAGCCTGAGGCTAGTTTGGCTCTAGCTCCATTGCTCACACTCTATGCCTTAAGAACACACATGCGTAAGATGGCTAAACAAGTGGGTCACAACACCTCGACTTGTCGTTAAATGGGTATTTTATTGTGAGAATAATATAAAAGGAAGAGGGATGGGGATGACAAGAGACTATTTGTTTATTTGGCAGCCTTTTGGCGACATCTTGAAAGCCAACCTCATCTAAATAAATAAAATTTCTAGAGGATGATGATTCAGGTGGTTAAAATAAGGGTAACATAATGGTAGAGGAGAGAGAATAAAAGTCGAGGAAGTAGAGAGTCGAGGGGCAAAGAGGAGGGAGCTTAGAAGAGATAGAGGAATAAAGAGTGTAAGAAGAGAGAGAGGGATAAAAGAGAATGACAGAGAGAAGAGAGAGAAGAAGAGAGGAGGCGTGAGAGGGAGAACAAGAAAGAGAGATAGAGAGCGCGAGGAAGAAAGAGAGAAGAAGAGAGGAGGAGAGAATGAGGAAGAGGGAGAGAGAGAGCGAGGAAGCGAGCGAAGGAGAGAGAGAGTGCGAAAGAGCGATAGAGAGCGAAGGAGAGAGAGAGCATGGAAAAGAGATAGAGGGCGACGGAGAGAGAGCATGGAAGAGAGATGGAGAGAGCAAGAGAGAAAGTAAAGAGAGCGAGGAGAGGCAGAGAGAGAGCGAGTGAGAGAGAGAAAATAGAGAAAGAGAGAGAGAAAATAAAGAAAGAGGGAGAGAGAGAACGAGAAGGAGAGAAGAGAGAGAGTGAGAGAGAGAAAGAGCAAGTGAAAAGAGAGAAAGAGGGAGAGAGTGAGGAAGAGGGAGAAGAGAAAGAAGAGAGACAACGAGTGAGAGAAAGAAAAGCGAGAGAAAGAGGGAGGGAGAGAAAGCGAGGAAGAGAGAGTGAGAGAGGGAGACCTAAGGGAGAGAGAGAGACCGAGGGAAGAGAGAGAAGAGAATGAGCGAGAGAGATTGAATGGAGGAAGAGAGGGGCCGACGACTTGCGTGAGAGAGACAGAGAGAGAGAGAAGAGAAGGAGAGAGGGAAATTGAAGGGAGGAAGAGAGGGCCATCGGCCTGGTTGCAGGAGAGGGAGAGAAAGAGAGAGAGGAGAGAGGAGTCGGCGGCTTAGCCGTTGGCTCAATCAAGGGAGTGAGAGAGAGAGAGAGGAGAGAGGGGTCAGCAGCTTAGTTGCCAACTTAGTCGGGACAGTGAGAGAGAGAGGAGAGAGGCCATCGGCTCGGTCGGGGGAGTGAGAGAGAGAGAGAAGAATAAGAAGAAAGAAAGGCGGCTGGCGGCTTAGCCATCGGCCCGGTCGGTCTCAGAGAGAGAGAGAGAGAGGGAAAGGGAGATAAAAGAAGAAGAGAGGAGCATAAGCCACCGACCCGACTGGGTTGAGGGGAGTGAGGGGAGAGAAGGAAGAGAGAGAGAGAGAAGAGAGGGAGGAAGAAGAGAGAGGGGAAGAGAAAAAGGAAAAAAGGAAGAGAGAATGAGAGAAGAGAAGAAAGAGAGAGAAGAAAGGAAGATAGAGAAAAAAGGAGAGGGGAAGGCGACTGGCGGCTTAGCCATCGGTTCGATCGGGAGGAGAGAGAGAGCAAGAGAGAAATGGGGAGAAAAAAGGAGAGGAAGAGAGAGAAAGAGAGGAGAGAGGTGACAAAGAGAGAGAAAGAGGGAAATCAGAAGGGGGAGAGAGAGAAAGAGAGGAAATGAGGAGAGAGAAAGAGTGAAGGGTTACCTAGTGTGGCCTTTGAACCAGACCGGGGGCTAAGTTGGGAATGGGGCGTTCCAAGTGGAAAGTGAGGAGTTTTAGGGGTAATAGCTTGGGGGAAACGTTTCTCTCTCCTCTCTTTGGGGGAAAAGGGTAGAGACAAAAATATTGCAAACCAAGGAAAAACCAAGCTATTTCATTAATTTTTGAACTTATGAGCTTATGGTCTGATTAGCTTTTTGAACTTATGGTTACAAATGATTATATAGGATCCCCTTGAAACAATGGTGAACGCTCAAAACTAACCCTAATTGCTAGAAATTATATTTCTCATGATTTAAAGTTAAATCCCGTTTTTGGAGAAAAATAACCATTTCACCCCTACCCACAATCTTGGAAATGGAGAGATGGTCTCCAAAAAGTGTCCATAGGCTATGGTGATAATTTGTGGCTCATTTCGGGTCCTTCCGGCAACTTTTCGACGAAAATAATGTCGTAAAAGTGATGCTCTCTGTGAGGCAATCATTTTGGCATATTACTTTATCCTTGAATCGAAGTTTTCAGCTCTTGATAAAATCCTGAAAAAGATGGGAAACTTGCATTCTTAAATCTTAGATGTTGTCCATTTCTTAACGTTTTGGTTCAATCTTTCTACCATAGAACGATGAAGAAGCTGCCATGATCATTTTGGGATAAGAATGACTCGATTAGGTGATCGGATCATAACTTTCCGAATTGGGGAAGTTGCTGGAATATAGATTCCAATTGCCAAAAAATACCTTTTCTTGCAACCTCAAAATACAGCCTTTTCAATTGTTCATCACATATGATGTCTACTTTGAATTGAAGCCTTCGACATCACGGTCTCAACGGACCTATTTTCAAGTCAATTTGAAGTCGAGGCTTCGTGATATAACTGTTTGATTACGGGGATCTCCTTATTACAAAAATCTGTAATACATGAGTTTTCTTTAGCAACTTCTCTCTAGGTTTTTCTTCCTTTTTGGGTTGTATCATGGACGTGCTACATATCAAAACGTGCGCATCGACGAGACGAAGAACCTCCTAAAATTTGGGATCAATTCGAGTTAAGATGGAGAAGTTACGACCTTTTGAAGGTAATCCTAAAATCATAATACATAGTTTCTGGTTCATCGAGAGTGCACTAGAATAGTTTGTAACCTACCTTTTTTGGGTAAGTTGACCGCAGAATGGTCTAAAATAATCCGAATGAGCTAAAATTTGATATCTGGGGGCTTTCGGGCCTTCTGAATTCAACAGAAGTGATCTGGTGTTTATTTGAGGCCCCGATGATAGGGTTGTAGTTATAAGGTGTTTTTTCAGCATGTCAGGGGCCGAATTTGAAAACTGGTTTTGCGTCTGATCCACCTTAACTTCGTCAGATTGCGACGAAATTTGACTGGTGGGGAGTCAAGTGATACATCCACTTGTTTTTTGGGACCAATCTATCGCCTTTCAAAATTCGCTCTAGATCAAGACTTATTTTATCAGTGCTTTCGTAGTACACTGGTGTTTTGGTACCCGCCGGCCAAAATCACGACTGGCTTCTTCCTTATTTGCATCGGGTATACAAGTGTCGAAAAATACCTTATAGCAATCAGGTATCTTTTAACAGGGGATTTGAATTATGACAACTCTTGGCCTTGGTGCATCCAAAATCTCTCCAACGTTAGAGTTCTTCAGTACTCCCTTTAAACATGTAGAAGCCCAAGGCAATATAACTTGCCCATTAATAAGTAAGATGGTATATTATGAGACTAGTTATCTTTGTTACAAAGAGGTCACAATTGTTAGTAGTTATTAAATGTCAAATTGCATGGCTTGGGGTACGTCACAAAGTTTAAGATTTTTTTTTTTTTTTTAACTTTATGCTTAGTCGATGACGCACTCAACTACTCAATTTGGAATCTAACAGACAATAATGATTGTGAAATCCTTACGTTAAAAATACATGGTCTCTTTGTATACTTTATTATACAAAATGTCCAATTAAATAATAGAGCCATACAAAAGTTTCAAAATCTACTGTCGTAATGCTTTAGGCTCTCTTATGTTCTCTAGCATGAATAATTATTTACTCTATGGTGATAGAAGGTTGCCAATGACGAAAGAGAGAAGTTTGGGCGGGCGCTGCCTTAAAAGAGAGTGGGAAAACATCCATAAAAAGAAAAGTGGGAGAGAGGGCATCACAAGAGATAATGGTAGTGGAAATCTAGTACAATGCCACCTCACTATTGTTAATTAGAAAGGTAGTTTTCTATGGTTACTGTTAGGTGTCAAATATAGAACAGATCTGAGTTTGGCCCAAAATATCATCATTATCGTTTGATTTACTTTATTTTATTTTATTTTATTTTTTTGCTTAATATAATTAAAATATCATCATTATCATAGTTTTTTTTCAATTAATTGGGGTTAGCAAAAAATTTGGATTATTTTTCGATTTGTGAATCAAAATGTATAAAATTTATTTTTCCTCTTAATTCTTTCCAAAATCTCTGGTTGATCTACAATATTATGGATGTAGACAAAATTCCGACACGATCGAAAGTTACAAAATTCACTTTTGTTTTACCTCAAAACCCCCAATCTGCTCTTTTTTTTTACTTCATTGTTTCAACAAAATTTGTGGAATGTGTTAAAACTACATTGGATCTCTCTAACAGGTATGCAAAACGTAGGGCTAGCAACGGGTCGAGTAAAGTAGGGCTTGCACTGCAAACTGTGACCTGAGGGGGTTAGAGCCGGGCCGGACTGGGCTTGGGCTGGGCCGGCCCTATAGGGACAAGGGCCAGTCGAGGGCTAGAGCTGCCCAGACCGGGCCTTTTGCCACCTAAAACGTATTACCCACCCTCCGACTTTAGAAAAACTAGTAGAAAATGTAGAGACATGTAAAACATATCACCCACCTCTCCCTTGCAAACCAAAATCGCAAACCTCGTATCTAGGAGACCTTCTGGCTTTCCCATATGATTGGTTTAAGGAAAGTTGTTTCATGTGTTGGGTCCTGCATTTCTACATTTGCTCCCTTGCATTATAAAACATTCATCTTAAATATGGATGCAAATGGATGGTCCATCTAAAAACAATTGAAACTAATGGTCCAAATGTTTTCCTTATAAAATTATTATTATTTCTAAAAAAATTAGTTATTCATTCATATTCATGATCTCCATGTTAAAGATTACATGTCCCTAAAAATGGCTGAAAATCCATCTCAAAGATAGATTTTTAAGAGTGGATTCATTTCTACAGGGACTCATAGAAATCGTGTCCTTTTTTTATTTTGTGGTCATGCATATGCATAAACTTTTGCCACCCGTCGTCTACTTAGGTAGATAGTGGTGATTGATAGACTCACCATCGTCTAACTAAGTTGGACGTTAGGTGACTCAAGTTGCATGTGGGCATATCCCCGCATGCCAACTGCGTCGAAAAATCAAATATAATCTTGTTTGCATCTCTCTCCCTATTTTTGCTATGCATCCCATTAGAGAAAAAGAGAGAAAGGAGAAAGGGAAAATTTACATATGAGTATTATTTATTTTTTAAATTTAAAATACTCCAATATATTTCATATTTTATGGTTAAACTCTTATTTTTTGAGAAAATCTATTATAGTTTTATCTCTTTCGTATACATTTCATTAAATATAAAATTTGGCATGTTACATTTTTTTTTACCATCATACACAAATAAAAAATACTAAAATTTAACATAAATAAAATTACTAAACCCCTTATAGTATTGGGATTATCTACTCTAAGCATTTATTTTTTATACAATGCGATAATCATTCTTAGCCTCTGGATGAGAAATCTAATTGATTGAAATGTGTCCCAATACTCGAGAAATTTATGTGGACATTGTGCCTAATCAATGATACATCTCCAACCACTCAGATTTACATCTATCAGTTAACAATGGTTGTGATCTCCTTATATCAAAAGTAAATGATTTTATTGTATACACTTCCTATACTGTTTTAGGAAAGTTTAGTAATTTTATTTATTTTAAATTATTTTTTAAATATTATATGGTTATATGATAGTGAGAAGTGTATGAATACTAAATTTGAGCTTAACTAGATCCATAAAAGAAAGATAAAATTAAAGTATATTTTTTCTAAAAAAAAATTAATAGTAAAATATAAGACAAACTATTTTGAACATCAAGAACAAAAAAACATAGGACTTATCAGCGAAAGGTATATAAAGATACCATTTACTTTTAACACAAGGTAGTCAAAATCACTCGCGTCTTTTAGATTTTAAATCGGATAATTATGAGCATGTTATTGACTAGATTCAATGCTTTAAAAAAAAAAAGATTCTTGAACTTTGTGACATATCTTAAGCCATTCAATTTAACATCTAATTGTTACAAGGAAATATGATGTCCTTATAAAAAATGAAAAGTTTATATAAGCTTGCGACCTTATACTGTTAAAGTATGGTGCACCTCAAATCCTATGGAATAGAGTGTTGTAGCGTTAGAGAACCCTTCAATTGATCATCTTGACATCCAGATGAATGGACATAAAGAAAAAAAGAATTCCAAGTTCCAAAAATAGTGCATCTTGTAAATAAGTTATATGGACCGTCTATTTGTAAAAATTTCATGTGTTTTTTTATTTGCTTGATCTGTAGATTTTTTAGCCATCATAAGGCTTTCGACACCAAAACGATATCTCTAAGTAAATTATATAGGCACACCTTATTTCTACTGTACAAGGTGGCAACCTTATAGAAACCTCACCCTATTTGTTGGCCAGAAGAATCATCATCAAGTGATTCCATTAATTCCTCTATGAGATTGTTCAATCATTTTATTCAAAGAAATTGCTTGATTGATTTGCATACCAAATTCACTTGGTCCAATAACAACCTATCTCACCTTATACCGACAAAGATAAATAGATTTTTAATCTCATCAGCATGGATGGAGTCTTTCCCTTTGGTTGCGGTCAAGGCTATAACAAGGTTGTTCTCTGATCATACACCTATTTTATTGGGCATAAAGCCTTTTAGAATGGAGATTGGTTGGTTGGAGGAGGAAGGGGTGGTAAGCTTAATTAGGAGTGCTTGGAAGAACTCAATTAATTATGGGTCCCTTGATTTTCAGATGCATAGAAAGTTGCTTAATTTGAAGCACCGATTACTACAATGGAAGAAGGAGAACAAAATCTAGATCAAAGGAAAATTGGAAGGGATCCTTTTAGATAATCAACTCATTGATAATAATGTTCAAAACTCTGGTGTTTTATCTACTACAAATTTAAGGGAGAGAAATGAAAAATTGAAAAATTTGTGGGATTATCAGAGAATGGAGGAGATTTACTTGAGACAGAGATCGAGAGTTAAATGGCTGAAAGATGGTGACCATAGTACCGAATTTTTTCATGCTATTGCCAGTGCACAAAGGATACAAATAATATTTCAGGGATCCCGATCCCTGGGATTGATGAGAATGATAAAGCCGGCATTGATAAAGCTATAATTGACCACTTTCAAAAAGCTTTCCCCTCTAAAGTTTGTTTTACTCCTGTAATGGACAAAATACCTTTTAAGACTTTATCTTTTGAGGTGACAACAAACTTGGATAAGGAGGTTTCTTTGGAGGAGTTAAAGGAAGCAATTTTCTCCGTCTCTGGGGAAAAAGCCCCTGGTTTAGATGGGTTCCCTATCTTTTTCCTTCAAAGATTTTGGCTCGTTCTTTGTGGGGAGTTGTTAAAAATGGTTAGAGCTTTTTTATTATCAGGGAAAATATTCAAAGGGGTTAATTCCACTTACATTGCTCTAATCCAAAAAAAAATCAGTGATAGTTTATCTTTTGGATATTAGGCTTATAAGCTTGTTATCGATTATATATAAGATTGTGGCAAATTTTTTGGCCGAATGGTTGAAGGTGGTGTTACATTATGTCATATCTGAATCACAATCAGCCTTTATCGAAGATCGATTGTTTACTGACAGTGTTTTAGTGGCACAAAAATGTATTCACTTAATAATTAAAAGTAGAGAACCGGGATATGAAAAAAACCTATGATAGAGTTGAATGTAGTATTCTTCTGGAAATAATGAATAGAATGGGTTTTGGGATAAGTGGAAGAGTTGGATTTTTGGGTGCATCTCATCAGCTCATTTTTTAGTCTTGATAAATGAAAGTCTTAAAGGTTATTTTCGAGCCACTAGAGGTCTGATATAGGTTGATCCCCTGTCACCTTTTTTGTTTACCATTTATGCTGAATGTTTTAGCTTGATGCTTAGAAATGTTGAACTTGCAGGTTGTTTTAGTAGATTTCGGGTAGCTAATAATGGTCCTGGTGTTTATCATTTACAATATGTAGATGACACATTAAGTTTTTGTGGTACAAGTGTCAATGAAGTAAATAATATTGGAAGGTTTCTATATTGTTGTGAGACAGCTTTGGGGCTGAAAGTGAATCTGGATAAAACGTTCATTGATTGGAGAGCAATGCATTGAGACAGTTGTGGCAGACTTGGCTGATATCTTGGGTTGTAGGACTGGTGTTTTCCCCATCACTTATTTAGATCTATCCATCTCAGACACTAGACTACCTATTTTAGTATGAGATAAGGTATTGCAAAGGGTTCAGTTGAAGTTGGATTTATGGAAACCAAAATATCTATCTAGGAGTGGAAGGGTGACTTTATTATATGGCAAATCTCCCAAATTATCAGATGTCATTATTGAAAATACCTACAAGTGTGGCAAAAAAGATAGAATAGATTATGTGTAACTGTCTATGAGGCTCGTTTGGAGCAGGAGATAACTACCATCTACTTCGATGGGATAGAGTTTGTACATCAAAGAAAGAAGGTGGTTTGGAGATTAGACGATTGAAACTGATGAATGATGCTCTGTTGTCCAAGTGGTGGTGGCAAAGTTTCAAATCTAAGGACCAGCTATGGTACCAAGTTCTTAGTGCTAAATATGAGGTGGATAGATTTGGTCTTTGGTTAGGTGGGGTAGAAGAAGCTCAAATAGATTTGTTTTCTGAAAATATATTTATTTGTGCAAAAATATGATATCTAAGAATATTCGTTGGTGTGTAGGAGTTGGATCTTAAGCTTCTTTCTGGCATCACAAGTAGATTGGAGAATTTTTGCTGAAGTTATCTTACCCAGATCTGTTTGAGAAGGTAGTGAATCAGGAGGCTAAAGTGAATGATGTCTATACATTCACGAATAACCAACTGGTTTGAAATTTGCAATTTCCTTATAATAGACTTGACGATAGATTGTTGTCACAATACATTGCGTTGATGAGGGAACTTGATGGTTTCTACCTCTCTAGGAGTGTGGAGGATGAGATCATTTGGGATATTGAAGCTGATGGACAGTTTAAAGTTAAGTATGTTTACTCTTTGTTATTCCATGACAGGTGGAGATGGACGATGCCACAAATATTACAGATATGGAAATAGCCTATACCACACAAGGTTTAGGTGTTTATATGGCTAGCCACACAAGAGAATGTGCTTACAATTGATAATCTAATCAAGTGAGGTAAGATACCGTCAAATATTTGTTTATTGTGCAAGATGGATGGAGAGATGGGCTCATTCTTTCACTCATTGTTCATTTACGGCCAAGATATGGAATGAATTCCTACATCTTTTTGGTATTAGTGTGAATCTCCCCCAAGGTTCTCCGGGTATTGTTACCCAATTAAGCTTTCCTTGTTTTTTGAATGTTGGTATAGTAATTTGGAAAGTGGTTAGAGGAACAGTCTTCTGGGAAGTCTGGAAAGAACAAAACAGGAGATTTTTGAAAGACTAGAAAGACTGGGAAGTTTGAAACATGAGAGTCTTTGAAGGAAATGCTCTACATATAGAAAGGGTTCTATGTTTGGAAGTCTACTTGGAATTGGTTAAACATTACCAAAGAATGTCAAGGTCTGAAACTCTACAAAGAGAAAAATGTGGGCAACTGTTGTGTGGTGGAGGGAGGGCCATGTGCTATGAGATTCTAGACTTGATAGGGGGACTCGCGGTCTCTTTTTAGCATTAGAGAAGCAAATTTGTAGGCGGATTCGTTAGCTAAGTGGGGAGTTTCTCTGAATATGCTTTTGGTTTCGAGTGATGTAAATTTGTTGTAATCTTTTTTCGATGGCAATAAATTTCATTAACTTGGTAAAAAAAAAAAAATAGTACCCTAAAAAAGAGAAAAAGAATTGGAAAACGACAAAGATAGCGGCTAGGGACCTTTTGATTTTTCGTTCTTTTGGAGTTAATTTTCAATTTATTTTTCCTATTTTATTTTGGACCCAGTTTTTATAAGTCCCCTGACTCATACTATTCTCATGCGGGCTCCCTCTAACACCCATTTTTTATATAGATCTTGGATCCAAATTCGTAGAGATCTATTATGCATACTATGACAGTCATGAATGTAAAAATTAAAATAAAATTAAAGTTTTAAAACACTTTTGTAAAAATAATTTATTATCCATTGGATTTATACAAGGTGTCAACCTTATACTATACAAGTTAGGGGCACCTCAAAACTCATTGGAAAAGGTTGTTTCATCATTACAAAACCTTTCAATTGATCGTTTCCACTTCAATATGTATGAATATAAAAGAAAATTTGAATTTCGAGTACTAATAATAGTATATCTTATAACACATTATCTAGATCGTCTATTATCGAGATTTTAAATATTCATAGATTTGTTAGATCTGAACCATTTTTTAAGCTTCTAATTTCATAATAGGGGTGAAAAATACATTTTAGGACAATCATAAGAGTTTTGGCCCCTAAAATACATCTCATAACGAGATTTTGAAGTGCTCCTTACTGTGATTGTTTAAAGTTGACACCTTATATAAACCTCACTATTATCTTAACAACAATTGTTTCATGCGCGCTGGACCGCATTTATACAATATGTCGTCCAAAGGTATAAAGCATCCATCTCAAAGATGGACGCAAATAGGTGGTCCTTCTAAAAACAATTATAACTAACAGTCTAAATATTTTCTTGATATAATTATTATTTTTAAGCTTCAAATTTTTATTTTTTATTTTTATATTCATGACCTCCATGTTAAAGATTATATATTCTTCAAAAATTAGGATCAAATTATATTTAAAAAATATATTTATTGCTAAGCCTACATTTCTACATGTGCAGACTTGGCTGTATTGTAACTGCGTCCTTATCTTAAATATGGACATTTGTGATTGAACGGGCTAGTGAGTCCGCTTCACCAAATAATATTACTTACATTTTAAGCACGAGATGTGGTTTGTATAGAGCCCAAGCTCTAAACAATCAAATTAAAGCATGCCTTCAAATAGTGTCGAACAATATGGTTTCAATGTTAGAAATCGTTGTGATAGTCTTATAATTTATTTTCATACTTATTTATAAAATTTAAAATTTCAAAAATAGTATAGGTCAATCTATTTTTTTATCAATTATATCTATCTTAATACCGAGATGATCAATTTGAATATATTTGAACATCAAAACAATCTCTTTTAATAAAAATTGTTTAGGTAGGCTAAAATTTGATTGATTAGAGCCACGCTTCTATATAAACTTTTCCCTTTTAGCACGCATTCTTCTGAGTCGTCGTTTTCATGTGTGCGCGACGCAATGCGACTGAGCTTTGATATGACGCCTCTGACGCCACCCACAAGTGCACGGGCGTGTTAGAGTTTTATATTGATCTTTTACCCTTAAGTTTCGGTCAATTTCGAAAACACCTTTCGTATTCCTCGTAATTATCTGGAATATTATTCGTTATAGAATTAATTAGATCAAGTGCGTCCTCCGTTGTAATTGAACTACCTTCTCTACAAGTAACGTGTTTCAATCAATAGATAGCAAGTTGGGACTATCAATAAATCGGCTTATTATAAAATTACAAACAAATTATTTTTATTTTAAAATATTAGATGAAAAAATCAGATAAAAAAATATCGATCGACAAAAATACTTCACATAAAGATATCGTTAATATATCAAATTAGGCTCAAAAAATCATAGTAAAAAAATCAGATAAATTTATAATATTAGAATTTTTGAAATTCTAAAAAAAAAAAAATTATGTTAAAGCCATCAATTACTGATTCATCAATAAATACTTTACTAGACTAATATAATCAAGTCAATTAATTTATATGTCTCGTGACTCTCATCTAATCATCCAATATTAAATATATAATTAATTAGTATATACCAAAAAAAGTACCATATAAATCTATCCATTAAATACTTTAAGAAACATCACACCTACTTATTACATACAAAAACAAATATACTATATAAATTTATTCCTTAAAATATTTTAAATATGGTATGGTGACAAATATATTATAAATTTATTCATTAATACTTAAACATAACTCCTACTTAGCAGGTACCAAAAAATAAATACACGATTTTTGTTTTCTCATTACAATTATGGTATGGTGACTATGGTCACTCCATAACTATGGTTAAGGTTTTATAAATTTCTTTAGTTGAAAAGAAGTTCGTAGAAGTTTGGGTTTTACATCTGTGTTTATTGTGTAGAGAGAGAAGAAGGAAGAACGATGAAGGAAGAAGAGAAGAAGAGAGAAGAAGGAAGAGAAGAAAATAGGGCTCGGCTCATAGCCATTAGGGTTTACAGAGATAAGAAGGAAGAAGAAAATGGATTTCACAAACCCTAATGGAAGGGGCCCTAAGTGATTTTTGGAGAGAGAAAGAAGAACCCTAATGAAAGATATCCTAACTGATTTTTAGAGAGAGAAAATGAAGATGTTTGAGGAGGGCTTTTCATTTTCTCGAGGGAATAGAGCTAAAGGATTAAGTTTGGGGAACTAATCCTATATGTACAATTGCTTGCTCTGTAAGTTTATTTTACACAATTAAAAACAAAATATTGATTACTTGGTCCTGTATTCATACTCTCTGCTTCTCATTCATGACTAAAAAATTATGCTTTGAGCTCTAATTTGTGCCATTAACAGTATTTTCATAAAAACAATTATCACAAATAATCACAGCAATCTGTCTGCATAGGATTTCTTTACACAATGATTTACTTTACAAAATGATTTGTTATAAACAATATTTCATTTACACAATCATTTTCCAGAAGGACAACTGAAATTTGTATCTATTTGATTAAGTTTTTTAAAAAAATTTATACCATCAATCTGCAACTTTGGCTTTGAAGAACAACAGTGGGGATAAAAGTTTCTATTTCAGTCTTTTTTTTAAGTAAACTTTTTTTTTTTTAAAGCATGAAAGTAGCAATGGCTGCAATAGACAAAACAAGAAAAAAAAAATTATTTTTCAAAAAAAAATATAGGTAAAAACGGATACGATTTTTTTCCCTAATTTAAATCGTATTATGAAAAAACCCTTTTTAAACGGGTTTATGAAAATTACGTGATTTTTTGCCGACCTTTTCAAAAAGACGTCGTTTAAAACTGTTTCCATAAAACACCGAATTTTTTAAAAAATCACCGATTAAACGGCGAATGCGAGCTATTTTTTTCTCAATTTTCCTTTTTTAACTTTTGTAATTTACAAAATTTAGATTATTAAAAGGATCCAGTTTCTATGTGGCCAAGCCCGCATATGTAGAAATGCAGGCCTCTTGATAAATCTATTTTTGAGATGGAATTTAATACTTAATTTTTAAGGACATGTAAGCTCTAACATAGAGATCATCAATATGAATAAATAAATAAATTTAAAAAATTAAATTCTAATAAGAAAACATTTAGACTGTTAGTTTCCATTATTTTTAGAAGGACTTTATGGACTACATATGTAGAAATGCGGTCCAACCTGTATGAAACAATTTTCCATATTAAAATTTATCCAGACTTTAGACTTTGAGACAAAGTTATCAAGATCATATCAAACCGATAGTTTGACAAATCGGATTACTAACCAGTGTCTAGGCCAGTTTAGTCTAGGCAAAAATTTAAGTTCAGTTGAAAATTAGTAAAAATCAATGTTTGACTGGCCGAACTAATAGACTTTAACTGATTTACCCAGTTAAATGAAGTCGAAAAAAAATTAAGTATATCTTATATTTTTAAATTGTTATATTAAATTTTATTTCATTTCTTCTAAAATTTAACTAAATAGATTTGACTAATGATTTGACTGATTTTGATTTTGGCCATGATAACATTGCTTTGAAGTGAATGTAGGCATGTAATCTATGTAATTTGTTGAAATTGTTGGAGATTTGGGTGGGAGAAGTGAGGTTAGAAAATGATACGACTTACAAAATTAGATATCGGACTCTTGTTGTTTTAGGGCACGCATGAACGCTATCTCAAGACGACATTTGTCCCCCTTCGATATAGTATTTAATGTGCATAAAAATCGCAATTCGTCATTGGGATACAGAAAAATATAGAGGTCTTGTACAATGTTCTTAAGCTCTATGCACCTGAGTTTGGAACCTACATATAAGACACCAGAGTCTTGATAGTTTAAAGAGAGAAAGAGACAAATTAGAGTAGAGAGAGAGAGTTAGCCCACGGGTTTAATTGCTGGAATTGCAAAAAATTGTCTATTGAGAAGCTAAAAAATTATTGTAAGTATCCAAAATCGTATAGATAGGTCACCACCCAACAACTACAAGTTACATGTGGTTACATGCACCATCCAACCACTGCAAGTTACATATGGTTACATGCACCACCTAGCAACTACAAGTTACATGTGGTTACATGCACCACTTAATAGCTACAAGTTACATGCACCACCCAACAGTTACAAGTTATATGATTTACATCAAGTTACAAGCTTCCATCTCATTAACAACTAGATGACTGTTGGATGTCCCACATGCATCAATGGCAAGATGACCATTGGTCCCCTATGTGTCGACCATGACCGTTGGATGTCCCACATGCATCAATAGCTAGATGACCATTGGATGTGTTGGGTTACATATGTTATCAATAGCTAGATGATCGTGACTGTTGATTGGATGTCCCACACGCATCAATGGCTAGATGACCGTTAGATTATCATAATCGTTGATTGGATGTCCCACACGCATCAATGGCTAGATGACCGTTTGATAAAACAACTACATTGGATGTCCCACACGCATCAATGACTAGATGACCGTTAGATGATCATAACCGTTGATTGGATGTCCCACACGCATCAATGGCTAGATGACCCTTGGATAAAACAACTACAAGTTACATTCATCCCAACAGCTACAAAGTTGATTGGATGTCCCGCACGCATCAATGGCTAGATGTTGGCTAAAAGGCTTACAAAGTTGATTAGATGTCCTACACATATCAATGGTTAGATGACATTGGATAAAACAGCTACAAGTTATATGCATCCCAACAACTACAAAGTTGTGCGCTTCATGCGCTAAGGTGAGCGTGCAAAGTGTGATTCATGCGCTAAGGCGAGCGTACAAAGTGCTCCATCGAGCACCCTTGCGCCGACACGCATCAATGGCTAGAAGACCGTTAGATGATCATAACCGCTGATTGGATGTTCCACGCGCATCAATGGCTAAATGACCGTTGGATAAAACAACTACAAGTTACATACATCCCAACAGCTACAAAGTTGATTGGTTGTCCCACACGCATCAATGGCTAGATGACCCTTGGATAAAAGGCTACAAAGTTGTTTGGGCGTCAATGGCTAGATGACCGTTAGATTATTATAACCGTTGATTGGATGTCCCACACGCATAGATGGCTAGATGACCGTTGGATAAAACAACTACAAGTTATATGCATCCCAACAGCTACAAAGTTGATTGGATGTCCCACACTCATCAATGGCTAGATGACTCTCGGATAAAAAGATAACCCTTGGATAAAAAGGCAAATAAAAAGATGACCCTTGGGTAAAAAGGCTACAAAGTTGTGCGCTTCATGCGCTAAGGCCAGATAAAAAGATGACCCTTGGATAAAAAGGCTACAAAGTTGTGCGCTTCATGCGCTAAGGCCAGATAAAAAGATGACCCTTGGATAAAAAGGCTACAAAGTTGTGCACTTCATGCGCTATGGCGAGCGTGCAAAGTGCGTCATCGAGCACCTTTGTGCCTACACACCCTCACACATGCATGTCACACGCTTTGCATGCTCCACACATACACTTTCTCTCTCCTTTGTCATTAAAGTATTTTTATATGAGAATGCGTACACTTAAATACACCTCAACAAACTCTCTCCTCTTCAATGTGGGACTCAAACCCACTTCTTGCTCTCTCTACAAAAGCAATTTAGAAAATAACAATAAAACCAAAGTTGTTGCATTGAAATACATTTAAGCATTTTTCAAACAAAAAATACTAACATAAATTTTACACAAGTTTATGTTTTCTGAGTTGTGTATAGTAGGAAGTTGGGGACCGGTACACAGCCATTGGAAGCTTCCATTGCCAACGCCAAGTTACTAAACGTATTTTCCATGAGGAATTAAGATGATATATTTTTTATTTTTTAGAATAATATTTATTTAATATAATTAACTGAAGGGAAAACCTTAAATATGACTCCACCAATATATAAAATATACATGACCCTTGCTCTCAGCCATCTGATTTAAGAGAACAAGCTCTTGAGCGTCAGATCTTGATCCGATGGCTCAGAGTGTTTCATTTTAAAATTTTACTGTATAAATCATTTTGTAGCAAAATTTAGAACATGCGTACAGCTAACAAGGACACACAAAATAAAAATAAAAAAAAACTATTTTTTATGATAAAATTTATCACAATACCCCTAAAATTTATAGGGGCATTTTGGTTTTTTATTTTCTAGAATAATATTTATGTATGGGTACATAATATAATTACCTCAAGGGATGACCTTAAATATGACTCCACCAATATATAAAATATACATGACCCTTGCTCTCAACCATCTGATTTAAAAGAGCAAGCTCTTGAGCGTCAGATCTTGATCCGATGGCTCAAAGTACTTCATTTTAAAATTTTATTGTATGAATCATTTTGTAGCAAAATTTAGGACAAGCATACATCTAAAAAGGACACACAAAATAAAAATAATAAAAACTATTTTCTATGATAGAATTTATCACAATACCCCTAAAATTTGTAGGGGCATTTTGGTTTTTTATTTTCTAGAATAATATTTATGTATGGGTACATAATATAATTACCTGAAGGGATGACCTTAAATATGACTCCACCAATATATAAAATATACATGACCCTTGCTCTCAGCCATCTGATTTAAGAGAGCAAGCTCTTAAGCGTCAGATCTTGATCCGATGGCTCAGAGTGTTTCATTTTAAAATTTTTCTGTATTAATCATTTTGTAGCGAAATTTAGGACATGCATACATCTAACAAGAACACACAAAATAAAAATAATAAAAATTATTTTCTATTACCCCAAAAATTTGTAGGGGCATTTTGGTAAAAAAAGTTCTCGCTATCTGAAATATTTGTTTTTGTAATCCACCAGGGATGATGAGCCCCTACTCGGTTTTTTAAATTATTAGTGGTTTTTTAATGCATTAGGTAACAATGGAAACCTAGATCTTAGTTGTAACACAAGTGGTGCTACCACCATGACCCCAACCCTAACCCCAACCCCAACCCCATTCTCGAGCTATCTAAATTTTCATGTACTTTTTCTCACTATATCTTAGCTGCTTCCCTACTTTTTAAGTACATTTTTAGGTTTCTTTTTTATTGTGATATATCTCTCCACAAGTTTTTAAATTAATTTTAGTTATTTTATAAAATAGTATAATTGAAAATAATAAAAAATAGAAAAGATAAAACACAAAAATAATTAACTAAAAAAGATGATTCCTTTTATATATATATATGTTTTTTTGCATTTTCAGTTTTTCCACTTTTTTAAATAATACTTATACTTAAATAGTACATTTATTAATAGTGAATGATGTAATTGAATATGTAAAAAAAGAAAACATGACAATAATTAACTATAAATGCAGATTAGAGATGTAACTAATGTAATATAAATTATTTTTAGAAAAATAATTCTCTCAAAATGCATATCATAAATTGTATTTCTCCACAAGTTTTAAAATTAATTTTAGTTATTTTATAAAAGATTATAATTGAAAAATAAATAAATAAATAAAACACAAAAATAATTAACTAAAAAAAGATAATTCCTTTTACATTTTTCTTTTTTGCATTTTCAGTTTTTCCACTTTTTTAAATAATACTTATAATTAAATAGTATATTTATTAATAGCAGTAAAAATAGCTTCGTTTATATTAGCGAATGATGTAATTGAATATGTGAAAAAAAGAAACAATAATTAACTATAAATGCATATTAGAGATGTAAATAATGTAATATAAATTATTTGTAGAAAAATAAATCCCTCAAAATGTATATCATAAATTGAATTATAATCATAATTTCAAATTTATGTAATATGGTTTTGCATATTTATTATTCCTAATTCTCTAAGTAAATAACAGTTTTACTAATATGATTAATAATAATTTTAAAGTAAACTATAAAATAATATAATTAAAATATAAAAATATTATTTAATAGAAGCCCAAATTCTCTATTTTGATAACTATTTCTGTAATCAAATATATCAGTTTTAAGACTGAAAAAATATTTTAGTGACAATGTTTAGCACAACAGGTGCATACCACTTGTTCACACGGGTCGCGTCTTTAGGCAGGAGCGCCTGCCAAGCACTCACCGCGGAAGGGCAAAGCATGGAGAGGGGGAGGGAGAGGACAGACTCCTAATCATTCCTCGTGCCACAGCAACCGCCACGCCCCCTATCTTATTTAATATTTTCTACTTTTTTTTTTTTAAGTTGTAATTTTTTTAGAAAATAATATGCATAAATGTTTGTTTAACGCTATCAAAAGTTTTTATTAGTGTTATGAAACACGACTTGATCAAGGGAGTTTTTTTTTTTTTTTTGCTATTTACCAATTATTACAATAATATCTCACAATTTTATTAAATGACTAATTTGATCTTTTTTGGATTTTCAAAATCACTTTTAAAACATTCAAATGTTCAACATATGTAAAATTGTATTTTAGCCATTTTAAGATTTTGATCCAAAGTTTATTTAATACTTAAACTTTTGAATTTTGAAAATATGAAATTTACATTTTTGCATCCCAATAATTTGGATTTCAAAAATATGATTATTTAAGAATTAATTTTTTTCAGACTTTAAAAATCCAAAAATTGCATTCTAGCAACCTGAACATTTTTTATTTCAAAAAACCAAATCTTTCTTTAAAATTAAATTTTTAGAATCTTAAAATTGTATTTTTCCTGCTTAGGATCCTGTATTTTTGTTAAATTCAGATATTGAAATAAAAAAACTTTTGTGAGAAAAAAATTTAAAAAAAGCCCTTACTACCATCTCTCCAGCGGAGGATCCTATGTTTTTAGTGATGAAAAAATTACAAAAAAAACCCAAGACTAGACTATCTATGCAACTTACCCCCAACCTAACTTTTTCTCGCAATTTTTTCCCTACAACAAGCTTTCTATGCCAATAACCCCCAAACCCAAAAAAATTAAAAAAAGACTAAACTACCCTTAACACTATTGCACACGCCTCTCTCTCTCTCCGGCAGCAAAAAGACACATCGCTCTGGTAGTAGCAAAGGGCGCTCCGGCAGTTGCAAAGGGCACTCTAGCAATTGCAAAGTCCGCTTCGGCAGTAGAACTTCTGAGACACGACAATTGTAAAGGGCGCTCCGACAGTTGCAAAAGACGCTCCTATAGTAGAACTTGTGAGATACAGCGGTGCTCCGGTAGTAGTAAAGGGCGCTCTGGCAGTAGCGCTCCGTCAGTAGCAAAGGGCGCTCTGGCAGTAGCGCTCCGTCAGTAGCAAAGGGCGCTCTGGCAGTAGCAAAGGGCACTCTGGCAGTAGCAAAGGACGCTCTGGCAGCAGCGCTCCGGCAGTTGCGCTCCAGCAGTAGCAAAGGGTGCTCCAACAGTATAACTTGTGTGACGTCAAATCTCACCAAATTGATTTTTTTTGATGTGAAGGACATTCCGTCCAAAAAAAAATGGAACTTTTTACTTTTGGGGGGGGGGGGGGAGGGGGGGAGGGTTGCATAGAAAGTTTATTGTGGGGAAAAAACTGAGATAAAAGGTTTGGATGGGGGTAAGTTGCATAAATTGTGTGTTTTGGGTTTTTTTTTTTTGTAATTTTCTCTTTATTGATTTTAGATTTTCAAGATCTGAAATGTGAGCAATTCAGAACCACAAAATAATCCGGGCATAGATATGATAACAGTCCATTGTGAGTAAATTTTAAATAATATTAAATAAAATAAATATCAACGTAATTTTCTTTAAAAATTATTTTAGAGATATACGTAAATGTTTTTTGAAGAATTTTCTTGAATTGTGATCGTAGCTGCTCGTAAGCCATGCAATACACCTTTTACTTTGAAGGCTTCATTCATTTTAGGGAAAATTACAAAGGAAAATTGTTTCATGCTGGCGGGTCCGCATTTCTACAATATGCGGTCGAGAGGTATAAAGCATCCCTCTTAAAGATGAATGCAAATAGGTGGTCTATCTGAAAACAAGTATAACTAATGGTCCAAATGTTTTTTTAATATAATTATTATTTCTAGTTTTCATTTTTTTTTTTTTTCATATTCATGATCTCCATGTTCAAGGTTATATATTCTCTAAAAATTAAGATTAAATTATATCTAAAATATATATTTATTTCCAAGCCCACATTTCTACAGTACGCGGGATTGTCGCATAGAAACCGTGTCCATTACAAAAATCCCCCAAGAATAGACTTCCCATGCAACTTACCCCCCAACCAAACTTTTTTTTTATTTTTTACCCCAAAATATACTTTCCTAACAAATACTCCCCAAGTAAAAAAAGGTACATTTTTTAATAAAAACACCATTTTTCAGATAAAAAAAAAAAGAGGGATTGTATACAATGAGACCATTTACCTTTGATACAAAAGTGGTCACAATTACTTGCAACCATCCGATGTGAAGTTTGATAGCGTGGATGTATCACAAAGTTCGAGAAAATTTCTGTTGAAATTTGAGCTTAGTTAATGGAATAATTGCAGCCACTCAATTTCGCATCCAATGGTCAAGATTAATGTGACCACCTTGTACCAAAAGTTAAATGGTATCATTCTATACTTTCCCAAAATTAATTTTGGACGAACATTCACGTGGGCTTATGCACAATACCAAAGGCTACATGGGCTGCCAGACCGCCATGTACTAATTGTCGGACCTTATTAAACTAATAAAAGTGCCGGACCACCTTCATTATCTGTCGGACCACATATAGATCTGTCGGACCGCATACATAGATCTGCCGGACCGTATAAGTATCCAGCTGCCATATAGATTTGTCAAACCGAATGTTTATCCAAGGAACATAAGTGCCATACTGCTATAGGTATATGTCGTATCACATTTTGTTTGGGAAAAAAGTGCTAGACCGCAATGTACATTTGTCGGACTGCATGTTTATCTAGAAAGAATAGTGTCGGATTGCCATGGATATCTGCCAGACCACACTTTTATCCAGAGGAGAGAGAAGCGTGGGTAAAAGTCAAGAAAGGGTAGTTTAGATATTTTTTATTTATTTTTTGGTTGGGGCTTATATGTTAGGAAAGTATATTTGGAGGTAAAAAATGGGAAAAAAAGTTTGGTTGAGGTAAGTTGCACACAAAGTCTATTTTTGGGGTTATTTGTATTTTCTACTTCATTTCATAGTTTTAATTTTTTAATTTTCCATATTTATTTCCTACTTTTTCAATTAATATTGGACGGTCAAAGCACGAAATTCAAATGACCTAAGTGGGAGCTCATCGATTGGCACTGTCACGAAATTCGAGTGATCCCAAGAAATATTTCGAATGTTAAATCATTAATCACACATAAATTTTGACACGACTGATGATGACTTATAGAGTACAGGTACAAGATATAGTTGAAAATTTTGAAGAGCCTCACCGGACTACAGGGAGCTTCGCTATCAAGGTGTGTAGGGGTGGGACCTGCCGGGGATGCGTTCAACATTTAGACCAGGGCGAGGTTTGGGTCGAAAATCTGAACTTGAACACCATTTGGGTTTGGGTTTGGGTCTGAGTTCAGTTGGACCCGACCTACACCCATAATATGTTGGAGAGAAAATACTTCAAGCTCTATTTATATGGGTGCATTAACGATTGTATACAATAAAAATTTATAATCATCTTTAGCTATTAAACGACAAATAAAATGACTTAAAATTTATTGGCGGATTATGAACTTGTTGCCAAGATCCGACGAGATAGACCCAGGACCAGATAGCTACATATATGGGTCCAAGTTTTGGACCGGATGGGTTGGGTCCTGGTCCAACCCGGACCCGACGCATACCCAACCCGTTGCCAACCCAATAGGGGTGGCAAGGTGTAGAATAACTGTCAACACAATGGGCCCTACGACTCGCCAAGTATAGTCATGTAGTCTTAAAAGGCTAGGGCTTGGTCACAAACTCTGGCCCAGGGACCAAGCTAAGACCAGTGCCGGCTTGGTTTGACTCATTTTTTTTTTCTTATCTTTTTTTTATTTTTTATTTATTTTTGGCTTGGTTCGGCCCGGCTCTTTCGTAACAGGGCTAGGGCCCGCCCCTGGCTAGCCTTATGGGGACAAAGCTTGGGTTAGGGCCAAGGTTGGCCCAGCCTAAAGCCAACCTGTTACCACCCTTATATCCCTTTGGCGTTTGGAAATGGAGTATTCAAGTATGGGTGCAGTTTGTATAGAGTCGAGGCATTAAACAATCAAATTTAAGCCCACCTTCAAATAGTATCGAAAAATATGGTTTCATTGTAGGAAAGTTTTGTGATAACCTGAAATTATATTTTCATTTTTAGTTATAAAATTTAAAACTTTTAAAATAGTATAGATCAATCAGATCTATAAATACTTGAAAATATTAAAAATTAAAGGTCCAAAAATACGTTGCAAGATGCACTATATCCAATATTTGAAATTCATGTTTTTCTCATGTCTATGCATCTTGATGTCGAGATGGTTAATTTGATGATATTCGAGCATCAAAACGACTTCTTCTAGTGAATTTTTTGAAATAGACTCTAATTTTATTATTTAAAGCCTAAGCTCTATATAAACTTTTCCCTGCAAGTATTCACCATCTTTCCCATTGAGCATAAAAACTATGTTTGGCTCACATGTGTATGCAAAACAAATTCTTTCACATAGTCATGTAGGGAAATATTTTTAAACAATTGATCCTAGTGCCTCTTTTCACAGCTAATTCATGTGAAGATATTATCGCACGTAACCACATGAAAGAAAATTTCCCCGTAAAAGCATCTCTCGTTAAATATTTTCACTTGAACCAACTGTGCCAAAATCTCCTCTTGTAGTAAAGCCATAATTCTAATCCCTCACGGCCTTTATGTCCTAACTGCATAAAAGGTTAAGTGATATCGATGTTTCATAAATGAGTGTTTGACTTCTTGGTATTCTTGAGTACTCGAGCTTGCCAGGGAGCAGGGTATCCCACTTGAGGTTATTAAAAAAACATATAATTATTTTTTAAAAATAAGACCTTTTTTTGTGATTTTTTTTTATTATATATTTTCTATTATTTTGGTAAAGAATGGAAAGTATTTCGGTTATAAACCCCTATTTTTAAATTTTTCCATCTTTTTTCGCTTATTTAAAAATATCTCAATAAAAAGTTATTTTCTAATCTATTTTTAACTATTTTTTTTTTCTCATTTTGATGTGTTTTGCTTAATCTTTTTTTAAATATACATTTCCTTCTTATTACTTTTTAGATGTTTTTTATTTTTTTTATTTTATAAGTTTTAACTTTTTTTTACTGCTACAGTATTGAGCGGGCCGAGTAAATTAGATCAGGCATGGTTGGAGTACTCACCCCAAGAGTAGTGGTTTCAAACACTAAACATGACGACTAAATTAAACTTTGTTTCATTTTTCTTGCGCGGGTTGGTATTGCGTCCTTGTGGTCAGTAAAAATGTGCTTTTAAAAGGTGCTAAAACACGGTTTAGATTGAACCTAGCCTCATCAAAGGGCTAAAAATTAATTTTATTTATTTATTTTTATTTTTAAATAAAAATATATTTACATGAAATTTGAAAAAAAAAAAAAAAATAGCAACATGTATTGAACAAAGAATTAAATAAAAATGATTTAAAAATATTTAGAACAAAAAATATTGACCAAACATATTTAGAGATATTTTGGTTATTTTTATTTGAGATACCTTTTAATTATTTTTATTCAGTTCTATTTATAAAAATAAATTTACATTCTACGTTCAGATAAATATAATATATCAATAAAAATAAAAAATAAGGTACAAAATTAATTTTTGGCCATTAAATATGGCCTTGCAAAGTCTCAATTATTGGAAAGGTGTGCACCCCTGCAACCATCCACATGATGTGGACATGATGCTTTTCTTTTACTTATTTCTATTATATTTATGATAAGAAATGTAAGTATGTGACCGTTTGCTTTTTAGAGTAAGGAGGTGACAGGTATTATTGACCATTAAATATGAGATCTGTTTAGTGTAAGGAGGTGATAAGCATTATTGATCATTAAAAATGAGATTTGTCAATAAATGAAGTTTAAAATAAAATTTTTTGAATATTGTAGCACATTTTGATTTGCCAGATTTCATATCTAATTACTAAAAATGATTGCTATACCCTTATACTAAATATCAATGGTCTTATAATATAAATCCCTTGATATTATGTACTTGTTATTTGTGTTTAACTCCCCCGTGCTTATTTGTATCTTAGTTTGTTTCATTTTTTTTACCATTATCTCTTGTTGTTTTTATAAACTTATGGTTCTTTATTGATCTAGAGATAGATTGTGATAGAGTGCTTCGATATTTAATTTGGTGGATGCTGAAAAAGAAAATAGTCTTCAGACACAATATCGACTTGATGAGAGATCTGTATGTGAGAGTACTAACTAGTGGATAGTCAAATGAGTTTTCAGTGACAATAAGTCTACATCATGGGGTCAACATTGAGCCCATATCTCTTTGTCTTAGTTATGACGACTTAACCAGCACTTACAAGATGGGGTACCATGGTGTATGTTGTTCACAAATAAACATAATTTGTTTGCTGAGATCTAAAGTGCCGTCAACACAAAGTTAGAGCTCTAGAAAGGTGCTCTAGAATTTAACTATATTAAAATTTGTTGAACTAAGACATAGTATATAGAATGCACGTTTAGCAATGATAGGAGAAAATACGAGAAAATAGTTAAGAATGCCATAAAAAAAATACAAAAAAGAGTGCACTTTCGAAATCTTATCAATAATCTAAAAAAATAGAGAGATTGAGGATGATGCACATAGAATTAGAGTTGGCTTAGGGCCTTGGAGATGTGTAACCAAAGTTTTATGTGATTATTGTATACTAATAAAGCTTAAGGAAAGTTCTATAAGATAACTATAAGACCAATTTTTCTTTATAGGGCAAAATGTTGGGTGGTCATGACACAATAGACTCATAGGATGAGTGTACTTGAGATGAAGATGTTAAGATGGATGAGTGGCAAAACAAGAAGGGATAGAATTTGAAATGAATAAATTTGAAAGAATTTAGGTATGACTCTAATAGATGGTAAGATGATAGAAAGTAGATTTAGGTGGGCTGGCCATGTACAATGCAGCCCCAGTACAATACCTATTAGGAGGTGCTAGTTGGTTTAAGTGAATGACTAAAACAGAACAAAAGGTATGTCCAAAAGGACATTGTTGGAAGTACTGACAAAAGATATGAGGATTAATGACCAATTGAGGGTATGACTCTTGATAGAGCATAATGGCGGACTTGGATTTGTATAGCGGACCCTAAATAATTGGGAAAATGATGACGATGATTTTCGTAAACCTAAGCCTTTTAGACATCTCTGGATAAATTTATATAAGAAGTCACCTTATATTATAAAAGTAAGGTATACCTCAAAAACTTATTTGGAAAAGTTGTTTCTACACTAGAAAATCCTCCAATTGATCATCTCAACCTCGAGATGTATGAAAATGAATAAAAAAAAGATTTCAAGTCCCAAAATTAGTGTAATTTGTAACACATTATCTGAACCGGTATATTTTAAAGTATTAACACTTTATCTAAACAGTCTTTTTTTAAAGTTTTTATAGATTTGCTCGACCTGTACTATTCTTTTACCTTTAATTTTATAATTAGCGGTGGAAATAGATACTCACTCCTTGATAAGGATTCCAACACTAGATCTGAATCTTAAGGTAGAGCTTGAAGATGCACCTTCCTTTGATTATCTAAAGTTGAAGCCTAACACTCAAAAAATAGTTGAGAAGCCTTGTATTATACCGCACCTTACAAAAAAAAATGCTTGGAAAGTTGAATTACTCGTGTCCCTTCAAGTCATTCTTTCAAACCAAGAAGCCAAAGCCCAATGTTTATGAAAGTCGTGCACGCTAAACCTTTAATTTTTGGGGACTTTGGTTGTGAAATTTGTACCATTTAAAGAAGGGGAAATGATTTCATGTTGCCATGTCATTATAATAGTGAAAACATACTTTCAGATAATTATGTTTGTTGCATTTGTATATCCTAAATTTGTACAAACACTCTCTTTATCCCAACAATCAATGCGAAACAAAAAATCAGTTTGCACCTTAGATAAGGTAAAAATGAGTCCCCCTCAATCTGGACTGCTCATTTAGTGCATTTTAAGATCCAGGCCTTTAGGAAGTCAAAATAAATTTTTTATTTTTTAACATTGTTCTTCTAATGATAACAAACCTGTCTAAAAATTTGGGGGAAAAAAAATCTGTGTAGATCTAAGCATCTTCCCAAACGAACAGCCTATGTTAAGTGGGTTGAGAAAATACTCTTTAGAGTGTATTTTCAAGTTTATTTTTTGTGTGATTGTTCATCAAATGGCACTAGCATAGTTTTTGAAGATTATTTCGCTATATTACTACAAAACTGTTGCATGAAATCACTCCCCAAGAAGAACTCCAAAATCCAATTTTTGTATAAATCGATTTTTAAATTCAAATGGTTTTTGGCCCCCCTTTTTTTTTCCGGAAAAATTACGTCTGTGCACAAAAAACTATGGAAGGATCCAAAATTTTGCCCATTTTACGTGGAAAACCTTTGTTTTTTTGTTTTTATTTTTTAAATTATGTCCGTTGGTCAGACATTCCAAAGATTAGATGACTATTTTTTTTCCATTTTTGTTTTAAATTTATGAAATTAGGAATATGTCCGAGGTTTAGATCCTGGGACTGCTTGGATTGTGTGAAAATTGTACAAGCCAAGCAGTCCAAGGTTCCAGACCTCAGACCGGTACCTAGACTGTGAAGTTCATAGTCTAGGGACCAATCTAAGGTGCAAACCTCAAACCGCTTGGCTTCCACAATCTTCACACAAGCCAAGAGGTCTGAGGATCCAAACCTCGAACAAGTACTTGGACTTCAAAAAGTTTTTAAAAAATTAAAGTGAAAAAAAAGGTCCAATATTTAGAACATAGAACCGAGTGGCAAAACTAAAGAAATAAAGAAGGGTGAAAAAAAGTAGTGGTCCGATGGAACATCAAGCTGGTATACCACCCTGTAAATTTTAACAAAATTATAAATATTCTTTTTTTTCTTCTTTGTTTATTTCTTTTTTTTTTTCTGGCTTAGAACACTCACAAGTAGTCCATTACAATAAATTGACTTGAAAAGAAATAAAGAAAAACAAATCTAAGATCTAAAACTTGATGCCTCCAAAACCACTATTTTATCAATCAAAGAAAACCACATGAGAATAACAAAAGGTATAAGAAATAAATGTAGCAAGAAACAAGAAAAAGAGTGTCAGAGATTACCTCAATTGAGTTTATTACACACTACATCGAGTCACCACCTTCCAATGGTGTGGGATCAATGGTCAACTTTCAATCTCAAACACGGAAAAACAATTAAGCCAAACCCTCCAATGTAATAAGAACTCTTTTCAAAACTTAGATCTCAAACTAAGGCTTTAACCTTGATAACCTAGTTGAAAGAGATGACATCTCATTACTTTGGGGTAGGAGATATGGGAGAGGGCAACCTTTTATATAGTGCTTACATGGAGTTGGTTTCTTAGGGTTTCAATAATTTGTTTCTTCTAGTGAGATTGAATGTGCATAATTGATCTCAGGTGACTTGTGGGGTGAGAGATATGAGCCCTCCATTCCATAGATAGGCCATCAATATCATATGGAATGTGTTAGAACCTTTATCCCCAATTTTTTAAACCATTTTTTTCATCAATTAATTCAAATATAAAAATATCAATAATAATATTACACTTTCCAATTTTGTATGCAAGCCTCCTCACACTTTCCATTATTTTGATTTGAACCTCCTTAAAATAAAAAACTTTCTCAAAGCTCATTTTTTCCATATGGCTTGAGCCAGCCAAATAGAAAGTGTATGGGGTGGGGCGTGCCACCCTCTAGTGGCTTCCGTGGGCCCCACCAAATTGCCATGGTAGGCCCATATACTATTGGGCCTCCCATGCAACATTAAATTATTTAAAAATAAATTATAATTTTTAGAATTTCATAAAATCCCATTTCGAATATATAAATCAATGTAAAATCAATATATATGTTTTTATAAATCCAAACTTTATAAATAAAGTACCCAGAGATTTTTAAAAAAATTCAAATAACGATTTTAAAAATCAAATATCATTAAAACAAATATAATTAAATACTTTTGATGATAAATTGATCCATATGGTCTACGAATAAATAAATAAATACCGGGACACTTCACCTTTTATTGTGAACTACGGTCTACATGTACTTAATCAAATCGACCCAGTGTTGCCCATGATCCACAGTCTATGCAGATGCTCATTAGAGGGTCACCAAAATCTAGTCAATGGGTAAGGGGTCGTAATTTCAGTATGTGGATTTCAGGTTCTCTCCTAGAGACATACCAAAGTTACCTTGACCAAATGCAACCACAACTCTATGATGCATAGGGGTAATCTCTCGCACATGTACAAGCTTTACTCTGAAAAGTGGTTCGCTTTCTTGAAATGACTATCATATGTGTATGCTGTGTGATGGTACGCGGATTAGGCTTTAGCCCATGTCTCTGGAGGCTTCCATCACACACAAGGGCCACACAGTCCCTTGGCTCACTCATCCGGACATACACCGACCTCATCAAGAAATAACCCATTATAACCTTTATCGGTTTAATCTCTATGTCAAGGTAACATGAGTTTTTTCCAACCGACAGACTTAGCATGTAAAACTCAGTCCGGTATCAGTAAACATCGTTTGCTTAATATAAGGACCACACTCCCACTGAATTCATATTTCATTATATCAAAATTTTAATTACAAGCACTCATAAGGCATTTAATAGCTACACATACCCCACAGTTAACCCTACTTGAGCATAATTAGGCGTTTCAACCATATAAATTAGAAATAAGAAACATGAAAAAAGGCATCGACTTTAGACTTTCAAATGATATCTTTAAACTTTAAAGCAAGTCGTAATAGTCAATGGCTGCCCATTTTCTCATCCTTTTTTTTTTGACAAATTCCAAATTCCCTTTAAGAAAAGCACTAATCCATAATTGCTTTTTTTTTTACAATAACTATTTTACATTCTAAAAAGCAAGGGGAATAGTTTCTTTTGAAGTTTTGATACAACTCTCTATGACCATACCCTACGCTTTGCAACGTTTAGGAATCCGATGAATTCGTGGTATATGCTTTGAAATCCTTAAAGGCGTTCACACTAGAAAGAAAAACACAAATTTGAAGGAAATACTTCATTGAAAATATGAGCAACTATAATGGTGTTTCCCAAATTTTCTATATTTTCATATTTGTTTTCTATATTTATGAGGGCCGAATCCGAGTAACTCGCTTAAGTCTGAGTGGACATGGCGAGTCACGGGACGCTGAACTAAATGTCCATTTTTTCGCAAGAACCAATGGTTTTGATTGATTTGGTCATAACATTTAAGATTTTTCACTCTCCTCATAAATTAGGTTAACTCTTGATCTTCACATGAGACCTAATAAGTTTGGTGGGCCCTTGTATGTGTGAGAATAATACAAATTTGGAATTTATTGATATTTTAATTTTATTTTAGGTAAAAATAAGATGTGCACTTTCTTAATATTTTTAGTTTTGTTATATTTTTTTATTATATAGTTTTAAGTAAGATAATATTTGTATATGCATATTATGAGACCATTTATTGTTGGCAAAAAGAAGTCATAAGGTTAGAAAAAATTTTATTTCGGACTTTGTGCCCAACAACGATCAAGATGATTGTGATATTTTTATATCAAAAGTATATGGTCTCATTATATACATTTCTTTTATAAAGAGGTTGGATTTGTATTTCTATAATGCAGATAAATATCAAATTATTTAAGAAAGTATAGAATGAGACTATTTACCTTTTATACAAAGCGGTCACAATAATCTTGACCATTGGATGTAAAGTTGGGTGGCTACAATTATTCCATTGAACAAGCTCAAACTTTAAAAGAAATTTTTTCGAACTTTGTAACTCATCCAAGCTATCAAATAGTTATAAGGAATTGTGACCACCTTGTATAAAAGGTAAATGGTCTTATTGTATATAATCATAATTATTTAATATCAATTAATAACGTATTTTCAGTAAAAATAAGAATATGATACTTTTAAAATTTTTATTCATAATTAAAAACTTTTTATTATTTAGTCCCCTGTGTGGCCTAGTTTTTTTTTTTTTTTCTAGGAATCACTTAAGAGAGGAAACGTTAAATTCCAAAGTTCTCAAGGGTAATTGCTCTTTCTAAAAAATCTGAAATAAATTGATTGGGAAATCTGGAATATAGACAAATTTGTTAAAGAACCATCTAATAGATTAAGAGTGTGCGTTAATATATTGATTGTAATTTTTGTTTTCAAACTTCGAGGGTGTCGCGCCTTAACTTTATTCATCTAGAGAAATAAGGAAAAAAACAATTCTTATAAGGGTGCAGTTGGCATACGGATGCGTCCGTAGCTGTAGAGGTACGGTGCACCTTCAAATTTTATAATGTTATATAATTTTGATGTAAAATGTCTTAAGATTATCTCAAAATCTATTTTTATATCTAATTATAAAATTTTAAATTTAAAAAATGGTTAAAATCACGTAGATCTATAAACATATGAAAATCTTGAAAATGGACGGTGTAGATAATATGCTGTAAAATGCACTATTTCTGAGACTTAAAATCTTTTTATTTTTCACGGTCATACATCTCGATGCCGAGATGATCAATCATAGGGTTTTCAACATTAAAACTACCTTCTTCGATGTATTTTTGAGGTACATCCGTAGTTCTACATTATAAGGTTGCATCCAAAAGAACTCTTAAATATTATAACCACATTTTGGTAATTTTTATTTTTTAAGTAATTTTTATATTATTTTTATTTGCATGAGTTAAGATTCACGCTAGGGTTGGCAATAGACAAGACCCGACCCGCGACCCAACGACTAGACCCGACCGCGTCCAAGTCCAAATATTGGACCTGAACACCATTTAGGTCTAGGTCCATGTGGACCTGACCCGAACTGTGTTATTATGTAAATAATATTTAATATATCATATTTAAATGAATATAACTATATATTTTAGTTATAATATTTAAATAATATATGTATATAATATTTAAAAATATATATATTATTTTTACTTTTGGGTTGGATTCAGGTCCAAGTTAGATAACTTTTCGGTCTACTTGGGTCCGAGTCCCCTATTTTATTTCGAATCCGGGTCCGGGTTAGCCAAACCTGACCCGTTGCCATCCTAGTGCACACTCAAAATTCGGCCCAATTTGACTTCCAAAAATAAATAATTCATATCTCACATGTTCCCATCCATCCAAATTCGACTAGAAGCCCATGAGCGAAGGAAGTAGTGTTGATTTGTCTTGTATTCCAAGATAAGTTTCAGTTAGGTTTTCATGTTTTGTTGGGACGTGAATCCTAAATTTTAGAAAACAAACATTTTTTGGATATCTATTTAGGTTTCCTATTTATTTGTGTAGAGCCTATTATTTAGGATCTAAGTTTGTGAATAAGTCTGACTTAGATTGGGATAAGGCCTTGAGTCCAAGATAAAGTTCCTTTTTTGATAAAGTTAGGAAAGTTGAACTTGGTTTGATCGTACTTGTCTTTGGGGCTTTACTCTCTCTATATAAAGGTGCTTTTTTAGAGAGAGAAAACATATGTGGAAAAAGTAGGCTATACGTGGTGCACTTTTGGGTTTGTCCTCTCTTATTGAGATATATTATAGAGAGAAAGTGCATAGAAAAAAATAGAGGGAAACTTTTTGGGGTTTTTGCAAAGAGATAAAATTGTAGAGAAGAAGGCTTTGTAGGAGATTGAGTCTCTGGTTCTCTTAAGTAAGTTGCCTTGGAATTTTTTATCTTTGATTTAGTAAAAAATATCGATCGTATTCGCCCGTAGATGTAGTCACAATTGTGACGAACCACGTAAATCCTGATGTTCTTTTTATGTTATTTATTTTCTGCTTTATTGTTATTGCTTGTTGCTTGTTTTTTTGTCGATTATTTTTCTTGTACTTTATTTGCCAAAAATCAACCCGTCGGGTTTAGAGCTTCCGCGCACAACAAGTGGCATTACAGCTCGGTTTGGAGTTGTCAGTATGGTGGTAAAAGTTCCGAATGCAAAATATGAGGTAGAGAAATTTGATGGCAAAAATAATTTTGCAATTTCAATGTTTGGGATTTGCTAATGCAACAAGGTTTACATAAAGCTCTGAAAGGAAAGTCGAAGAAACCAGAATCCATGTCTAATGAGGACTGAGAAGACTTAGATGTGAGGGCTATGAGCACTATTCGATTGTGATTATCGAGTGAAATGTTATTTAATACTATCAATGAGGATAAACCTTGAGAGTTTGAATATGACGAAGTCCCTCACAAATCAACTGTTTTTTAAGTAAAAATTGTACACCCTATGGATGAATGAAGGTACAGATATCTATGAACACCTAAATTATTTTAATAAAATTATTTGTGAATTATTAAATATTGGTGTTAAAATGGATGATGATGATGAGACTATAATTTTATAATCCTTACTCTCTCATTCTTATGAGCATCTAATCACAACATTGCTTTATAGAAAAGATACCACAGAGATGGAGGATGTGACTTCGACTCTTTTCTCTAACGATTTGAAAAAGAGACAAGATAATGCTCAACCACATGTAGATGGCTTAGTGGTTAGAGGGAGATTTGTTGAGAGAAGTGGAAAGAGACATGAAAAATTAGTCTAGATCCAAATCCAAATCAAGAAAAAGTAATATTTATTGTAATTACTGCAAAAAAAAGGGCATGTTATGAATGATTGTTGGAAACTTAAAGAGAAAGAAAGACGAGCTTTTGAAGCAGCCGATATAGTTCATGGAAGCTCGATAAGTGGAACAGATAATGTGTTATCAGTCTCGACAAATTGTGAAAACTCTAAAGACTCGTGGGTTCTTGATTCAGGATGTTCCTATCATATGTGCCCTTATCAAGATTGATTCACCACATACAAGAGCATTGATGGTGGATCAGCTTTGATGGGGAATGATGCAGCTTGCAAGACCATTGGTGTTGTGACAATTGCTATCAAGATGTATATAATGAAGTTGTCAGAACCATGACTAATGTTAGACACGTTCTAGATTTGAAAAAAATATTATTTCTCTGGGTACCTTAGATTCCAATGGCTGCAAATTTGTTGGAGAAGGCGGAGTTATGAAGATTCTTAAAAGTGCTCTGGTTGTATGAAAGGCAAAAAGATCATACTGAATTTATATGTATTGTTTGGAAATACTATCACAAATAGAGCAACAATTTCCATATATGATGATGGTGATTTTGACTTGACTCAGTTATGACATATGCAATTGGGCCACATGGGTGAGAAAGGTTTAGTGGAACTTAGCAAACACAAATTGACCAATGGCGTGAAGAAATGCAAGCTGGACTTCTGTGAGCACTGTATTTATGATAAGCAATGTAGGGTGTAGTTTCGCACGTCAGAACATACCATAAAAGGTATTCTTGACTATATTCATTCAGATGTTTGGGACCCTGCATCAGTTGTCTCAAAAAGTGAATCTCTATACTTTGTTTCATTCATAGATGATTTCTCTAAGAAGGTGTAGATTTACACATTGAAGAAAACTGCAAATGTATTTGATACATTCAAGCAATAGTCGAAAGACAGACTGGAAAGAAGGTCAAATGCTTGAGGACTGATAATAGTAGAGGATACACTTTCATCGGAATTTGTAAATTTTTGCAAGAGCGAATGAATTCTTCATCACTTCACCACTCTGAAGACATCGCAACAGAATGGAGTTGCTGAGCGCATGAACATGACACTTCTAGAGAAGGCCTGCAACATGTTGAGTAATGCTGGTTTGTCAAAAGACTTTTGGGCTGAGGCGGTCAATACAGCGTGTTACATCTTCAATAGGTCACCATCTATAACAATAGATTACAAAACACCAGAAGAGGTATGGTCCGGTAAACCTGCTGCTTATTCCCATTTAAGAAGTTTTGTTTGTCATGCTTATGTTCATGTGAATGATGATAAGTTGAGTCCAAGGTGAAAGAAGTATATTTTGCTTGGTTATGCATATGGGATTAAAGGCTATAGAATGTGGTGCTCAGATCCTAAGTCGCATAAGTTTATTGTTAGTTATGATGTTAAGTTTGATGAATCTATCATGTTAAAGCACATTCAAAATTGTGCTGAAAAGGAAAATTGCAACAATAATGATGCAATTGAGGTAGAGTTGACAACTCCAAAAAATACTCCAAATTATGTGCCAAAAATTCCCTATGAGAGAGTGGAGGAAGATGTTGACCATGAGGAGGTCATTGAATCTACTCCACTTGAGGAAGAGCCTCAGATTGGAAAGGGAAAGAGAATAAAAAAGCTAGTTGTACGGTATAGTTTTGAGGACATGATGCCTTATTCATTGGCTGCCATAAGCCACGAACCATCTACTTTTAAGGAAGCTACACATGATAGTGACAGTATCAGGTGGAGTGAAGTCATGGATGAAGAAATGAAATCTCCTAAGAAGAATCATACTTAGGATCTCGGGAAGTTGCCTAAAGGCAAGAGAGCTATTGGTTGTAAATGAGTTTATAAGAAGAAAGATGGGCCACCTGAGACTGGTGGTGATTGGTTTAAAGCACGGTTGGTCGCAAAATGTTTTGCGCAGAAAGTAAGTGTTGTATATAATGAGATTTTCTCTCTTGTTGTAAAACACACTACTATTCGGGTTTACACTAGCAATGGTTGCATTGTTTGATTTGGAGTTAAAATAGCTTGATGTTAAGACTGCATTCCTTCATAGAGAGTTAGAATAACAGATTTATATGACTTAGCCAGAAGGGTTTATTGTTAAAGAAAATGAGGACTATATCAGCAAGTTGAGGAAGTCGTTGTATGGCCTAAAGAAATCTCCTAGGTAGTGGCACAAACGTTTTGATACGTCCATGATTAGACACGGGTATGTCAGAAGTAAGTATGACAATTGTGTCTATTTTAAAAAATTTACTGATGGTTCGTTCATCTATTTATTGCTTTATGTAGATGATATTCTTATTGCTGCAAATAATTCTTTAAAAATCAGTAAATTGAGGACTTAGCGTGTCAGAGAATTTGAAATGAAAGATTTAGGTTCAGCAAAAAAAATTTTGGGTATGAAGATTTGTAGAGATCGAAAGTTGGGTAAATTATGGCTATCTTAGAAGAAGTACATTGATAAGGTCCTTGCTAGATTCGGGATGAAAATTTCAAAGCCTGTGGATACTCCTCTTGCTATACATTTCAGATTGTCCGCAACATTATCTCCAAGTTCAAATGTTGAAAAGGAATACATGTCACGTGTTCCTGTGCGAGTGCAGTTGGAAGTCTTATGTATGCAATGGTTTGCACTTGTCCAGATATTTTTCATGCCGTTAGTGTTGTTAGCAAGTATATGACTAATATAAGAAAGGAGCATTGACATGCGGTAAAATGGATTCTGCTTTACTTAAAGGGTACATCAGATGTGGGTCTGATGTTTGATAGCGATAACAAGTTTGGTGACAAGATTGTTGGTTATATTGATGCTGACTTTGCAGGTGATTTGAACTGTAGGAGATCTATTACAAGTTATGTGGTTACACTTGCAAGAGCTCCAATCAGTTGGAAGTGGATGCTACAAACCGTTGTTGCCTTGTCTACGACTGAACCAGAATACAGGCCTGTTGCTGAGGCATAAAAGAAGCCATTTGGCTTAGAGGGCTTGTAAGCGATTTACACTTACGACATGATGATATTGTTATTTATTGTGACCAAGGGTTTAAAAAACGGATAAGTGCCCTGGATCGGGTGCCCCAAAAACCCATCCGGATCGGTGAATTGACGATCAGGATCAGGAATCGGCCGAATAGGTCGGATTTAGTCTTAAAAAAAATCCAAAAAAATTATTAAAATTCATTATAAAATATTTTTTTTTAGGAATCCAATATAAAATGGGGGTACTCCATTAAGAACTTTAATTTTTTTGCATTAATATGCGAATATTAAGATGCTTTTTCCCTGCATGAACTACTGTTAACCATTAAATTTACATCACACAAAAGGATAATTATAGAATTATCATGGATGAAGTACATCATCATACATGGACTACAATAAAAAATAGATTAAATCGACGAAAAAATGGCCACCAAAATCTCGAATTGGTAAAAAGCCCTAATCTATTAAAAAAACCCAAATTATTACAACCTAACTAACTAAAATCCAAAATTATTATAACCCAACTAATTATAATATTATATACTTAAATTGAAATTATTGGTTTACCTTTTCTAATTATTTTACTATACAAATAATAACAAATCCGAAATATCTTATAATATTAAAATACATTATTGACAACTGTAAGAAAAAATAGTACATTGCATAATTTATAATGCAATGTTTTTATTTTCCAAAAATCTAGTTTTTTAGGTTTCTAGAATAAATTTAGTAGAAGAGATTGTTAGTAGAGAGAGAGAGATAGATATTTCAAATAACCTCAGTGTATGAACCCTATCATTAAATGAATATTCCTAAATTTATATTAAAGACCACCATGTTATAAACATAAAAAATATAATTAGACCATTTTTTCCCAAGTAAAAAAAAAAAAAATCTAACAATAGACATTCATATATGAGAGAGAAAAAAAGAGCTAACATGCTTCAAGCCTATATTTTATTGTCTTTATGTATCTAATTTAAGCTTACGATAATGGCAGCTCAAATTTGTGTTTGAAAAACATGATACTTGTTGTATTAACTTTTATTTATTTTTTGACAAGAAATACTTGTTGTGTTGCCTTTTTTTTTTTTTGACAAGAAAAATAAGAATATGGCATTGCCTAGGTACCTTTTATTTTATTTTTTGACAAAAGACTTTGTTTTTGACAAGAATTTATTTTATTTTTTGACAAAAAAAATTTGGTTTTGACAATAAAAATAAGAAGATGGTACCTTTTATTTTATTTTATTTTTTGATAAAAAAATTATTTTTTACAAGCACAATAGGAAGATGGTATGATTTTATTTTATTTTATTTTTTGATAAAAAAATTTGTTTTTGACAAGAACAATAAGAAGATGGTATGTTTTAATTTATTTTATTTTATTTTTGATAAAAAAATTTGATTTTGACAAGAACAATAAGAAGATGGCACGTTTTATTTTTATTTTTAAAAATTATGTCTGAGAGAATTCGAACTAGAGACCTTTAGCATCAAAATATACATGATAACCGCCACACCACAACGCCACTTAATATGTTAATTTTCATAATAAAAGTATATATTATCTTTTCAAACTATAACAGTGAGAATTGTGCCACATCGAAAAATTCAAGGACCATTAATGGGTATCAAAGACCTGAGGATGCCCATATCAATAACAAATGCATGGGCATGGGCCTCTTGATGGTCACGGCGACTCGCAATAATTGAATAACCCCCATTTTGAAAAATATATTCCAATTACCCTCGGGCGGTTTACTATTGGGACTCGAACGGTTTGCTATTGGGACTCGGCCGGACTTGATGGTTTTTCGGTAGAACCCAGGCGTTATACTGTAGCGACTCGGGAAGACTCGCTAGTTCTTCTTTAGAATCGGGTGATATTGTGAATTTTACTGGAATGAAGACTCACTGGTTCTTCTCTAGAACCAGGTGATATTGTGAATTTTACTGGAATCGATATGGGGTGACCGATTCCCATGAAGACTCCCTCGAGTCCATGCTAACTCGGTGATTTTTAAATCACTGATTGTGACAGTCAGAGTGTAATACATTTGGCGAAGAACAAGGTATATCATGCAAAGACGAAGCATATTGATGTCAGAGTGCAATACATTAGCGAAGAACCAGTGATTTTTAAATCACTGATTGTGACAGTCAGAGTGCAATACATTTAAAAATCATTGATTGTGACAGTCAAAGTGCAATACATTTAAAAATCACTGATTGTGACAGTCAGAGTGCAATACATTTGGCGAAGAACTAGGTATATCATGATAGGATGAAGCATATTGATGTCAGAGTGCAATACATTTGGCGAAGGACCAGGTATATCATGCAAGGACGAGTCAGAGTGCAATACATTTGGCAAAGAACCAGGTAAATCATGCAAGGACGAGTTAGAGTGCAATACATTTGGTGGGACCAGGTATATCATCAAGGACGAGTTAGAGTGCAATGCATTTGACGAAGAACTAGGTATATCCTGCAAGGACGAGTCAGAGTGTAATCCATTTATTGGGACGAGTCAGAGTGCAATACATTTGGCGAAAAACCAGGTATATCATTCAAGGACGAAGCATATTGATATTAGAGTGCAATACATTTAGTGAAGAACTAGGTATATCATGCAAAGACGAGTTAGAGTGCAATACATTTGGCGAAGAACCAGGTATATCATGCAAGGACGAGTTAGAGTGCAATCATTTGGCGGGACGAGTTAGAGTTCAATACATTTGGCAGGACGAGCCAGAGTGCAATACATTTAGCGGGACGAGTCAGAGTATAATACATTTGGCGAAGAACCAGTTATATCATGCAAGGACGAAGTATATTGATGTCAGATACCATTTTATCGGTGAGATCATAGCTGAAGGTTATATGTTGTTAGGGAAGATTGACACTAAAAGAATATCTTGTTACTGAAGATTGACACTAAAAAGAATGCTGCAAATATGTTGATAAAGTCGGTTCCATTACAGAAGTTCAAGCTATGCTTGGACTTGACTAATGTGTTGCCCAAGTGAGTGCCTGTGGAGGCACGTGTGGAGAAAAAGGTCGATGGGAATGAATTCAAGCCGAGGTGGAGATTTGTTGATTTGTCACGTATTCTAAGATAAGTCTCGGTTAGATTTTCATATTTTGTTAGGATGTGAATCCTAAATTTTAGAAAACAAATATTTTTTGGATATCTCTAAATTGGCAAGAGATAGGGGCATCATGTGACCTCTTTTCCTATTTATTTGGGTGGAGCCTATTATTTAGGATTTAAGTTTGCGGATAAGTCTTACTTAGATTAGGATGCTGCTTCGAGTCCACATGGATAAGGATAAACTTCATTTTTTTTATAAAGTTAGGAAAGTTGATGTTGTTTTGAGCACTTGTCTTTGGGGCTTTATTCTCTCTATATGAAGATGATTTTCTAGAGAGAGAAAGCATGTGTGGAAAAAGTAGGCCATACATGGTCATTTTTGGGTTTGTCCTCTCTTATTAAGATATATTGTAGAGAGAGAAAGTGCATAGAAAAAAATAGAAGGAAACTTTTTGGGGTTTTTGTAAAGAGAGAAAATTGAAGAGAAGAAGGCTTTGTGGGAGATTGAGTCTCTGGCCCTCTCAAGTAAATTATTTTGTAATTTTTTTTATTTGATTTAGTGAAAAATATCGATCGTCTTCGCCCGTGGATGTAGTCACAATTATGACGAACCATGTAAATCGTGATGTTCTTTTTATGCTATTTATTTTCTGCTTTATTTTTGTTGTTTGTTGCTTGTTCTTTTGTCGATATTTTTTCCCGTACTTTATTGCCAAAAATTGACCTGTCGAGTTTAGAGCTTCCACGCACAACAAGTAGCATTTGCTCATGAGCATCTGGTAGTGTCTTTCTAATAGAAAATTTAAAATCACTGGTCTGGATCAAAGTTGATCATATATATTCACTTTACAAAAAGTTGATGTGCCAGCAAGTTTGCGTAGCCATCGTAATATAACACATTTTGTGGAGAGGTGCAGGATCGCTCATCCAGAAAACTGGACTGGTTTAGAGAATTGGCTGTCATGATCAAGATCCAGCCGGGTGCCAGATAGGTCATCTAGAAAATTGGATTGGTTCAGCAAATTGGCTATCGTGATCGAGATCCATCCGAGTGAATTGGGCAACAAAAATTTTAAAAAGTTATAGAGAAATTAAAATATGAAAAAATAGTAAAAAATAAAAAGTAGAACTGGTTCTCTGACAGAATCAGCTAGAAGATGCTAGTTCTTAATGAGAACTAAACCAACCCTACTGGTTCCCAATGTAAACCAGATGGTTGTCGTCTGGTTCACCTTTTTTTTTTTTCAAACATTGCTTAGTGGAATGTCTCCCATATTCACTTTGATCTCATACTTGGGGACCATGATTGTGACACTATAGAAGTATACATATAGAGCTTTTGGGTCAATTCGTGGCTTAACAAGAGAAACAAATCAAGTGATTTTGACAATCCTTGCACATTGCAAAAACTATGCAAAGAGTTGGCAGCTCTTTTGGAATCCAAGTACAACAAGAGTTGGAGGTGTACTAAGGAACCATGAAGGCAATATGCGCATCCACGCGCTCTTGCATGGACCAACATGGTTATTTTCATGTAGATTGAAGATCAAAATAGGTGATCAAAAGGGTCTCTGCTGGTTGCAGGCAGTACGACTTTCAGTTGCATGTTCATCATTTTTTTCCCAAGCTAAATGGTATTTGGAGTTGAAAATTCGTAATAAGTTCAAGACCCAATATATTAAACACTAATGTAACCTATTGCATGTTTGTTTGCAATATTAAATAGTGGATGGAAGCCCAAGTGCATCTCAAAAATAATTCTGCAGTGTAATGACCTTTGATCAATCAAAGATCCACAAACTCTATCAATGTGAGGACTTTTTTGGACGAAACTTGCGGCAAAATGGTCTCAACTCAATTATCTATAAATTTATGGAGAAAAAAATAACCTTCAATCCATCAAATTTGGCCAAAATAATAGGGAAAAGTGACGGTAGAAGATAATCCAAAGCCCCCAAGGGTAAGCCTTTGATATGATACTTACGATTGGATTTGCACTCATTTCAGAGTGAAATCAACTCAAATCTCATGCAAAATGAGTAGAGAAAGTGGGGTTGCTCAAATTATAGGCTGAAAGGTATTGCAGATCTATATAAATCTGGTTCTCTTTTGTGTCTACTGATAGCATTAGCTCCAAATCCTTATATTTGGTGTTATAAAGCTTTTAAATTTTAATTAAATCTAAGAAATAATAAAAAAAAGATAATAATACTATAAATAAATAAAATTAATTATATGCTTGAGAAAACCTATAGTTGGGGCCCATATCAGGGCTATGTATTTTGATTTACACCTTTCGATGTCTTCTCTTGCTTTCTTGAAGCATGGCTCTAAGGTTTTGGATCAATGAGAACTTGTTCCTAGGATTTTATCTTGATTTTGGAGAGGTTTTGATAGGATATGGGGTTAGGAGCTTTTGCCTAGAGCTTTTTAGGGTGTTCCCCTTTTTCTAAAGGTATTCCTAATTTTCTAGTGGTTTTTGGATTTTTCAAATTTTCTTAATATTTTTGAATGAATTTCCTAATTTTCAAGGCTTTCTAGTATTTTTCTTAATTATCAAGGATTTTTTCTAATTTTTTAGGGATTTTTTCCCTATTTATCTAGAATTTTTTAGGGATTTTCTAGTTTGAAAATTAGTATATTTTTTTAGGATTTTAAGTGGGGTATTGATATGCTTTTGATAGGCTTAGGGTTGAAATAAAAAAAAGTAGGGTATGTTTTAGATTTTTCCATAATATTTCAGACCAAAAAACCGACCCTAAAACCTATTTTAAAGGATTACCGGGCCCATCCTGTCGTGCAACACGCAACTTGTTGAGTGGCTCGACATTCGGAGTAGCAAGTGGCCCGACGCGCAATGTGGCACGCGGCTTAGGTGCATGGGTATTTTCATAATTTTGCTCTATAATCTTTCGAGGTTTCTAACTTTTGATGTGTAGGTCCAATTTGAGTGATTCTTAGACCGTTGGAAAGCTCTCGGAGTCTACTAAGACTTGAGAAAGAATTTGGATAGTTTTTTTTTTTTACTATAGCTCACTAAGGCTATTGTGGTCCTTGAGGCTGAGAATCAGGGTTTTTAAAAATTCCCTTAACTAGAATTTTGATAGGGTGTATACATAGGATACTCTCAAGACCATAACTAGCTTTTCATTTAGATAGAAACGGGGTAAAAAGCTGATTTTCCGTCCTACGATGGTCTAAACATATCGCCTTCCTACCCATGTTTTAGTTATCTAGATACCCAACTCTTGAGGTTGGAAACCCTTGAGGGAGATGTTGAATCCTTGCCGTTGCTTCAGGCTAGCCATCCAAAGCCTAAACTTCTCCAAAGCAAAAAATTAGACCTGAAACCTTGACCTTAGGCAGCCCAAACATGGAAGAAACTTAGTTTCTTGAAATTAGGTGGACCAATTCCCTCTAAAGGGGTAATATTGATTTAGTGAATAGTAGGATCACACTTGCAAACATAGCTCATAAAATAGGGGTGTCAAATGCAAGAATTATAAATAAACCTAATTTTTTAAAAAACAAAAATTTTTTTAAAAAAAATTTTTTAGGGGGATCTATTGTGTCCTGTGCTCTTATCTTCTCCAACGGCGAATTTAGAGGCAATTGGGGCACCCTGAGGGTAAGATGTAAGCCAGGGGTCTAAGAGGGCTTGCTATATATGCAAGTCCGGGTGGTTCTTGAAACTTACCTGTGTATCTTCTTTGTTTACTTCTGTTTATTTTTTCCTTGTGGACCAGGTTTTTATGAGTCCCCTGCTGTTCTCATGCGGGCTCCCTCTAGCACCCATTTTTTATATAAATCCTGGACCCAAATTTGTAAAGATCCATGATCTACAATAAAATAACATATTAAAACATTTTTGTTAAAAAAAATTTACCCATTGGATAAGAATGTTTAGTGGTGGAAGTTCATCTTAAAGATGAATATTTGTAAGTCAGCGGGCTAGTGAGTCCGCTGACTCAGAAAACTATTTTTTCTTTTCCAATTGATGTTGTGCCATTTCTTTTTGTTTTTTTTCCTTTTTTCTGGAGTCAGTATTAGAAAAAGAAAAGACAAAAAAGAAAAAGAAAACCAAACACACACACCAGCATAGAGAAATATGCCATGTCACAATCCATCCTGGATTTGTGTGAAAGAAACTGTCTTTCATACATGTCCTTTATGTAGCCTGATATGTTGGACCTTATTGGATCTAGAAATAATGTGGCACTCTGTCTCACCCATCTCTCTGTTTCTCATCCAAATAATCTGCCGTTTTATATGTTAACTGTAGGAGTGGAGGGTGATGTCCATATTGTCTCTCTCTTAATACAATTTGAATACAACCATGCTTCTGACTTTATGTATGAGTTGTAATAAACCCTTTTATGTTCATAAACAACCACCATTCATGTGGCTCAAGCCAACCACGATTCATTTTGGTACCTCTCTCTCTAGAGCTTAGCAATAGGATTCTAACACTCTTCAAATGTGTGTGTGGGCCACAAAATGTAGGGTTGCTTCTTCCCAACCACTGTTCATTTGTAACATACTAATCTCTCCGTTTCTAGGCAGAAACCCACTTTTCAAAGCTCAAATAGGGCTTGTTTCGGGTTTCATATAAGGGAAATGTTGGTATGCTTTTCCTACATCATAGAAGTTCTATCTTCACCCTACTATCCAGCCGTCTAATTTTGATCAAGAGAGTCACTTACCTTTTGATCTTAGATCCGATATCTCAAAGTATTTTATTTTAAGTTTTTTTATACAAATTCTATGAATATGAAATTTGGTACATGCCATCTTTTCATTTGGACGCAACTATAAAACATATTAAAAATAATTTTTTGACAAAATATAATTATCAAAATACCTTTTAAAACTTTCAAAGGTATTTTGGTCATTGTTTTTATTGAAAATATTTTTTTTTTTACATTTTTCGCTAGTGCTAGTTTAATAAAGGAATAGACGTCCAAAATTTGGTATAAAAATAATTTATAGAAAAAAATTTAAAAAATAATAATGTAGAAACGTGACATTATGATTGGGACAATTTTAACCATCCATTCAGAATAGACAGTTGGATAAAGGGGATGATAGAACTTCTATGCTGTAGGGAAATCATAGAAAGCTTTGCCTTAATAGAAAATCATATTTTTTGTTGCTTTAAATTCATTCAAAGAAAGGGTATCAATCGTCTACTTTCTTTAGAGCAGAGCCGTTTTTTTGAAAGTTTTAAATTACTCCCCCGCCTCTTTCGCATCAAAACAAAGGGAAGATTTCCGTGAATGACAATAATGGCCTTCTGTTTGAAGACTCCTTTCATTTTTGCCGTTCTCCCTGAGGAAAATTTTATATAGAGCGGAGGCTCTAAACAATCCAATTAGAGCCCACTTAAAAAATTTCACTACAATTTTTATTCAAATTCTAGTTGTTTTGGTGCTCAAATATATTCAAATTGATCATGTCGACATCAAGATGCATGTACATGAAAGAAAAATAGATTTTAAAATTTGAAAATAGTACATCTTGTGACACATTTTTGGACGGTCAATTTTCAAGATTTTCAAGTTTTTATAGATATACTCAATGTACAATATTTTTTAAGCTTTAAATTTTATAATTACATATGAAAATATATTTTAAGACTATCACAAAGATTTTTAGTATTGAAACCATATTTCTCGACACTATTTGAATGTGTGCTTTACTTTAATTGTTTAGAGCCTCGGCTCTATACAAACCGCACCCTTCTCTCCTATAATGGGACAATACAAATGCTTTGGATTTAACAATGTTCAAAAGTGGCATAACACTTGAGTATGTTGAGCTTATGCATTATGTATAAATACACAAAGAAAGTATATAGGGAAATTATCAATAATATACCCAAATTTTAGTTAAATTCTAAAAAGACCCTAAACTTTCGAATACCTTGCCCATAACCCTTTTCCCCATTTTTCATTTTTTTTGGACAAAATTACCCTTTACGGTATATAGACTACCGTAATTCACGAAATATTTACGGTAATCTATTAACCATAAAAGTTTAAAGCTATTTACTGTAAAATATTAAAGCTCAATTACAGTAATATATTTACCGTAATTCTGATAATAGATAATACGGTAAATATTTTACCGTAATAACCTTTGTTATTTTAATGGTATTCTGAATGCTGTAAATTCTTCAAGCTCTATTACGGCAAACACATTGCTGTAACGCTTTCCCATATATTCCCTCATCAGAAACCCCCTTCCTCTTAAAGCTCTATTACGGCAAACACAGTGCCGTAAAGCTTTGCCATACCCCCCATATATCCTCTCATAAAAAACCCTCCCTCTCTCGTTCCTCTTAAAACTCTATTACGGCAAACACATTGCCGTAAAGCTTTCTTGCATTGAAGGTATTGAAGGTGATTGAGTATTAGGGGACGTGAGGCTATTGAAGGTGATTACATTGTTTCTATAGCAGTTATACAGATATCTTCTCACAGGTTTTTTTTGCGATTTATCTAATTTATCTGCATTAATCGATTTAAATATATTTTGGATGAGAATGAGAGATGAAAGGGTTTGTTTATTTTGTCGTTATGATATATGTGTATTTTTTCTAGTTGTTTTCCAGTTCTATTTATTCCATGTTTTCTAGATGAAAATTTCTCAGGGCTTTCCTATGAAATTTGAGAATTTTCCAATGAAAACTCTGAATTAGGGTATTGTAAGAAATTAGGGTTTCTCTGTGGGGGATTGATTTTTGTGATGTATAATCGGTTTATCATAGATTTTGGATGAAATTGAGAGATGACAAATTAGGTTTGTTTATTTTGGCTTCATGTTAAATATCCAAAAAAAATGAATGAATGAATTATCATTGAGAAGTACATATAAAATTGTTAGTTTCGTTATGTAAAATCTATTTAAATAGTTTTTGGATGAAATTGAGAAGTCAATATTTGGATTTGTTTTTTAATGGGAGAAATTTGTTCTTGAATATATGGATTTGTGAGTTTTTAGCCATGATTTCATTGGACATTGGCGTTTATACTGTATTAGCAGCGATCTACAAATAGGTATCAAAATTTTATGTGAAGTTATTTGGATAATTTTATTAGCCATGATTTTATTGGACATTAAGAAAATTATATTGCCATGATTTCATTACACATTCATATAATTGATTTGATGTTTTGCTTTTGTCGATTTGTGATAATTGAGCTATCTTTTACTTTGTATCACCTAGAAGATACTCGTCCATCAGGTTGGAATCATGTTTAGTGACTGATGTATGCAATATTGATCAGTGATTGCGGTCTCCACTTCATTTTTAAATTTTTGATTGTAAAATTTTGTTTTTCAGGTATTTGAGCCCCAATATGTTAAATTTTGATTGTAAAATTTCTGATTTCTATCTCTCCCTCTTAAGTAATATCTAATGTAACTTGCACAACCACCATACTCTTTGGCCTTTTGAAGTGTAATAATGGTTTATCATGGCTTTTTGAACAGTGATCATGCAGAAGATGGACCATTCCCTAGAGGTCCTGAGATTCTTACATTGCTTACTAGACAATGGGAACATATATCACAGAAGATATGAGAAGGAGATGTATGTACAAGTATTTGAAATTATATTCATTGTTTATCATATTAGTTAAATAATTTATTTATTGTAGTACATGAAATCACACATTCTATTTCAGGATAAAGAAAATGCCCTCAGGATTGATGAGAAGCCCAATGCAAATTCTTCATGGCCATTAATAAACAATGATCAAATTGATTTGGTCAGGAGATCAGGATTGTATCCTCTGACCATAGTACCGATGACTCACCATGACCACGACACGTTATTTACTATTATTGAGAGGTGACGCGTAGAGACAAACACGGGGCACTTCAATGTAGACATCATAGAGATGATGCCTACTCTTGAAGATACATGGCCTACTCTTGAAGATACATGGCCTATTCTTCGGTTAAAGGTAACTGGTGTGGCTGTAACTTTGAGGAGAGTAAAGAACTACGAGGATTATATAGTTCGTATGATAGGAAAGCTGCCACCTAGCGGTAGCCATTCCATTATCCGGCTGACATGGCTGAGGAATACATTTCAGTAGTTACCACGCAATTATAACCGCACCACTCTTTTACGATACACCCGTGCCTACCTCTTATATATTACAGAGTACACAATTTTTGCGGACTCTACAAATGGTATGGTCCCTACAATTTATTTATAATTTTTTGAGGATATGGACATAGGTGGTCAATACGCATGGGGTGCAGCTGCCTTAACTTTTTTGTTTCCAGACTTGTCAAAGGTTATTTGTTCCGATCATTAATATCTAAGTGGATCAGCCACTCTGTTGCTGATAATGCTAATATAAGAATGTTTGCATACTTTTGAGCAAATTCGATGCATATTTTTTGTTGTGGTTCTAGAAATTGTTATATATGTATTTCAGTGTTGGGCGTATGAGCATTTCAAATTGTTGTGCCCAATTCTTAAAGCAATAAGAGCAAAACAACTTAGATCCCTCAGGTGGGCCTCTCCTAGGGTATGGGATAACGTGCACAACTTCGGTCTCGTGGGTCGACAGGAGATTGATAATGCGCGTATAAATGATGTTAGTATAATATACTTAAATTTTATTTAATGAAATTAATTCTAGGTTCAGGTCATTCAACTTAAAATTTGTCTTATTTTTTGTCATAGGTCATATGGACCCCATACGAGGATTATCTTGACGTAAGACATGAAACTGTTGAGGACAGAGATTGTGGGCTTCTTGTACGTTAGACTGCTCTGTATCGCACATACCTCATATGTGGACACATTTGTGAGGGGTATATGCCAGATCTGCTGCTCCAATAATTTGGACTTCACCAAGGGATACCGGTAGATCCCTTGCAATGGGAGAGGATGGAGAGAAACTGACAATTGGGGGGATGAGCTTAGAGCTGAAATAGATATATAGACGAACCTCATAGATTACATTTGTCAGGCAGATAAAGATATGCTCAATGGAAAGCCGACAAAAAAAATACATCGAGTGGTACATGCTAAGGACTAGACCCCTGATCCATAATCCATTTAAGAAACGTCCCTTCAAGTTTGCACATCGAGGTTATACTGATGAAGATAGAATGGTAATATTTTATTATCATATAATTCATATTTCATATAAATTGATGCATTTTAGAAGTCTCAATAATCTAATTTCATATTTCATATGACTTGATGCAACCTAGGGACATCAGCCATGCAACTCAACTTCTACGTGAAGGTTACAATTCAAGAAATTAGGACCTAGCTAATGAAGCATTAGCTGTACTTTAATTATATGACCCAGAAGATGCAGAGGAAGAAGAATCTGACGAATTGGACTTAGGTGATGAGATGGATGACCACGTGCCTATATGACTTCTTCCTCCTCGACCAGATGAAGGGCCAAGCAATATACAACCCATTCCCACACCAGTTCAACCAGAAGAGCCAACATGATAGTTACGTCCTCGTACTGGAAGACGGGAGGAGAGCAGCTCACAACAGGAGAGTAACTCAAATACAAAGTTGTAATTACCACAGTAGGGTTAGAAGTTACCAGTATGCCGAAAGTGTTAAAGATCCTTTGATGTAAAGAGGTCAGTAGTGCCTAAATTTTGTAAAGAAACCATTAGTGCCAACTACTGTTTTTATAAAAAGTTGAAATATAAATATCTTTTGGTACATGAAAAGTTCAAATTCATTTTCAGAAGGTTCTTTTAGTTATGTTGGAATATGGTCTTTTTGTAGCTATTTTGTAGTTTGTGAGAGTTCCTAATTGGGTGTATGATTTCTATGTAGAACATGTTGGACTCTGAATTATTCACTGAATATGGTGAGGCTAGTCAATACCAAATACAAGAGGTCACTGGAAAGGGAAGCTATGAGGTGGTGACCGCAGCCATTGACACATATCCAATGGATCTATCAGTATCAGTGCATCTAAAAAATTTAAAGTCAATATGTTGAGATCACCATATTAAAAAAAAAAAAAAATGAAAAAAAGAAAAACAAAAATTGAGATATTACGGTTTTTTCATCACCGTAATGCTCTTAAATAGAATCACAGTAATCAAATTACCGTAATATGTATTACGATAATTTGATTACTGTGATACACTTTGGAGCATTACTCTCAAATATCATTATGGTAATCAAATTACCGTACCGTGATACACTTTGAGAGAATTATGATAAAACAAAAACCATAATGCTCGAAAATTCAGAAGACTTTCGAGCATTACGGTCTTTGTTCCACCGTAATGCTCTCAAACAGTATTACGATGATCCAATTACCGTAATACACATTATGATAATTTAATTACTGTAATGCTCTTTGAGAGCATGAGCATTAAGGTGGAACAAAGACTGTATTGTTCCTTTTGATATCAAAAAGCATTACGGTGATTAAATTACCGTAATACACATTACGGTAATTAGACTACCGCAATGATTTTTAAGTGTAATAACCTTAAAAATTTGTAATTTAAAAGACCCTCTAATTGATCATCTCGACAGCGAGATGTATGAATGTGTAAAAAGAAAGATTTTGAGTCCAAAAAATAGTGCATCTTGCAACA
>NW_006494943.1:981580-1005145 GCF_000471905.2 Amborella trichopoda
CGAAAATACATTTTTAGATAATCCCTAAGAATTTTTTACGCTAAAATTACATATTATAATAAAATTTGGAGGTGCACTAAAATTACATTTTTAGATAATCCTAATAAAATTTTTTACACTAAAATTACATGGTGAATACATTCATGTACTCTTTTTGAAAAAATGCTCTACGGTATTTAAATTACCGTTACTTGTTACAATATAAATGCCTACATAACTTTATTTCATAATAAGGTTACAAAACTTTAGATATTCCATCACAAGGCTGCATAACTTTGGATATTTCATTAATTAAACCAAAATTCATATGAAGATGAATCTGTTTACAATTTCAAAAACAGAATGACATATCACGAAAAAAAGAACTGGCACTAATGGCTTATTTACATCCTTTTATATACTCGATTTACATGTCTTTCGGTAATGGCCCACAACCTCGCATCGACTACACTTAAGAGGCCTAATCTCTTTGTACTCTGTTTGCTTGCGATGTCTTTGGCCGACAACTGGTGGCATTACAATTATATAGATAATATCTGGCAACTCTAGTACATCAGGTAGTGGGTTGAAAGAAAGGGAATATGCCCTATGATACATTTGAACTGTGAAATAAACACTGCAATAATTTATAACATCTTCATGCTTATGATCTTTAGCGGCAATTGCATGACTGCACGACAACCCACTAACATGGCACACCCTACGATTGCATGTATGAGTTGCCAAATTAACAACATAACTCTTATCCGCATTGATCTCATACATTCCATCATGTGCACATGTGACTGTATTGAGGAATTTGGACTTATCCCTCCTCAGGTCTATTACATTTTCGATGTAAGAATGTCGCTCCATTCTAGGGACATAGCTTTTTTCTTTGAAAATTCTCACATGAGATTAACCCTTAGGCATTCAAAGAGTTTAATAAAGGGGTTCTCCCAAACCTGTAATATCCACCGGATGAATGATTCAGAGATGTTCGATGTCATATGATTATACCTACATCTCTTAAAATGTGTGTTTGCCCAATATTTCGAATGCTGTAACATAATCCAATCATAAGCCTTAGCATTTGCACTCTTAATCTTTGCCATGTACTCAACGAAGTCTGATATATACAACGTATGTGCAGCTTTCCAATAAAGCTTTACGAGTGTCGAATTTCTATAGGCCTTTTTGAAGTTATTGGCAAGGTGTTTCATGCAATAGCCTTATTTGCTGCTTGAAAATATTATTTCTAATGTCGCTTGTAACCCTTTTTGACAATCTGAGACAATAGTCAGTGTCGGTAAATCAGACCTCTCGCAAAACTCCTCATTCATAAGCTCTAGGAACCAAGTCCAACTTAGTGTGTTTTCATTCTCAAACATTGCATGTGCTATAGGAAAAATATTTTCATTCGCATCTACCCCAACTGCAGCCAATAATATCCCTTTGTATATTCCCTTAAAAAATGTCTCATCTAGTCCTATTAGTGGCCTACAACCAAACAAAAATCCATATAAACATGGACGAATGCCTATAAATACACACTCAAATCTATCATGATCATTTGTTTGAATGATGGTTAAGGTTCCAAGGTTAGTGACTCGGATCTTATGAAGATATTTAGCAAGATCCTCGATGCCATCACATGGGAACCCTCATTTATCTGTTGTGCAACTTCTTTGCCCCATCATGCTTGTTGGTATGATAACATGACACCTTGATCAAGTTGTATATCATTAACTACGTCCTTAGGTGTAAGATTGGGCATATCACTTAACCGGTCTTTGATCTTGCTTGCCTCCCAATAGCTCTGAGCAAGTGGCTGATGAACCCTACATATTCCCCTAGCACATGAATGCACATTTAGCAACTTCTTCACCTTGAAGAAGTTTGTTGCACCAACCCCACACTTACCATAAACAACTATTTGCAACACACTTTGCCCATTCATGTCTCCCCTTGCTTTTTATGAACTTCATATTGAAGTTTTGTGATATAACATAATCAATAAGATGATTACGGCATGCCTGTACATCATCAAAATCCTAACCAACTTGAAGTACAACTTCATAATGGTTAATCCCAGGGGGTTTTCTATCAAATCGCTGTCGTCGATACTGCTCGATTTCAGATTCATTATCATCTTATATGCTTATGCTAGCAGCACATTCACTGTCGCCTACTTGCTCTGATCGGGATGTGCTGTATAAAAATTTTTCAACACAAGTCAAAATTATCCGAACTCATAACAAATAATTGACAATTATGAAAAATTAATGATTTTCATTGCAAACTTCTTACATGACCAATGTTGATGGACCATTATCAGGTATTGTTGGTTGTCGATATTCATTGCAATCAGACGGACCAATATCGGACACTGTTGGTGGTCGATATTCAGTGCAGTCAGACTCAATAAGTCTGTTTGATACATACATAGTGATGGGAGAAGACCCTTCCATCGTATTGACAATGTCGTCATCATCATCAATACGTATCATGTTACTTGATAACCCTGGGTCAGTATACCTAATAGTCACGCTACTTGGGGCATAATTTGATACTTTTGACAAGTGATCATTGACTTATTCAATTGTTGGGATCCCCTTAAAAAATATAACCTTTATGTCCCCACCGTCATAAAAAATACTTCTATCATTAGATTTTCTCTTAAAAAACCACCAATTGTGTAACATGATTTTCACTATGTTCTCACCCATTATTATTACGTACAAGCTGAATCACTGCATAAAAATTTTAGATGGAAAAATATATAAATATTAAGAAATTCATAATACATACAAATAATGAAGAGGTTGCATGAGGGAACGATGCAAAACATATGCCATAATATAAAAAACATTACAATGGCCAACCCAACTACATCAAGTATTATAAAAAAAAAACATTATTTTGATGCCCAACCGTTAAATAAATATGAAATTTATTTATCCAACAATATAAATAGATCTAAAACTTATTTACTCAAATTTTAATCAAATAACACCAATCACTATAGCAAAGCAACATAAAAATTTTCTTTAGATGCTCAAAACAACCTAATATATTGATGACATACCTATAAATCAATGTTGGTGTGTATATTTGATGCTCTCATAGACCTCGTTCAAAGATAATAGATGATACGATGGAAAATAGATAAGAAAGATAGAATATGGATGAGAGAAAAAAAAATTGGATGAAAGTGCCAAAAAAAGTCATCGAAATTAGGGTTTTATGAAAAAACCCTAAAAAAAAAAAAAAGCGGGAAACATATACGGTAATATGAATACTGTATAGTTTATCCAATTTATTACGGTACTTCGTGTACCGTAATCTTCAGTTATAAAAATACGGTAGTTTTTCTAGCGTAAAAGTAGTTCATTTTATTACGGTATAAAAAATACCGTAAATAATTTTGTATACATTACGGTATTAAAATTACTGTAATGTTATTTACGGTATTTTGACTACCGTAAAAGGTAAACTCATTCGTAAAAACCTAAAAATGGGCAAAAAGGGTGCACGCGAAGTTTTCAAAGATGGTTTTTTTTTAAAAAAAAAATCAAAATTAAGGTATTTTAGCGATAATTTCTCAAATATATATAATGAGATCATTTACTTTAGATAGAATTAGGTCACAATTATTGTTGACTGATATATTTGAAATAGGGTGGTTAAAGATGTGTTATCGTTTAGGTATTTAAAATACAAATTTGTAAATGTTGTGACACACTTTTATCTCTTGATTTCACAACCAATAACTAAAATTGATTGTGACATCTTTGTACCAAAAAGCAATAGTCTCGTACTATAGAATTCCATATCCAAAAGCTCTAGAAAACAAGAAATGACTAATAGAGTCCTAATTGTATTAATTCCATAACTTTCATTTTATTAGAAAATGATCGACAAATCCCTTCAATATTATGTGGAGACACAAATTGTAAAGATCACAAGTTCAACATTTTTTTTAGTTAGCCGACAATTCCTAAAATTCAACATTCTAGTTTTGTAATTGAATGTGATTTCTATAAGGCCTAAAACATACTGTGGGGGAAATCTCTATGATGGCTTTAGAAATAATTTCCACTATTGATTATGAAAATTGTAGCTCAGAAAATAGTACAGATCTTGCAAATTGATGAGTACTTGAAAATGAAAGGTCTAGATAATATGTTACATTATAAACTACTTTTTGGGTTTGAAATCTTAATTTTTTTCACAACATAACGGCCAATGTTGAGACGTTCAACTTGAAAGTTTTCCAATAACAAAATTGTAATTTTAATGAGTTTTGAGGTAACGCATTACTTTTTTTCCTGGACCTTATCTTAATGGGAAAGTATATAACGAGACTATTTACCTTCCGTATAAGGTGGTCACAATTAATCTCGACCATTGGATATGAAATTAGATGGTTGCATTTATTGCACTGACCAAACTCAAAGTTCAAATTTTTTTTTTTTGGAACTTTGTGATACATCTAAGCTATCAGATTTCACATCGAATGGTTGTAAGTAATTATGATCTCTCCATACTAAATGGTCTCATTACGTACCATCTATATTTTAAACTATGAGAAAAGTTTATATAGAGCCGAGACTCTAAACAATGAAATTAGAGCCCACATTGTTCCTTTTAAGGAGAAGAAAGAAAGAAAGAAAACATGTAAATTCATGTAGAAAAAAATGAACTATGGGTAACTCTGATATTTAAGATTAAATGAGGGATACTGATTTATTACCGGTCGTAATAATTCCACCGCGCCGCTTGCAGCACCCTGTGTCCCTGTTTTTTATATTATTTTCTCCCTCTACAAAGCCTCAGGTCTCTGGTTCAAAATTTCACTCTTTTCAATTCTTTCACATTTCTCTGTCTCTAGACGTTTCTCTCTCTAAAGCTCAGTTTTTTCATTCTTCACCATTGAATGTGCTCACGCTCCTCAAACCTCTGAAGTCTCTTTCTTCTCTCATTCTATATCAGGACTGCTCTCTCTCTCCCAAGGCCTCTCTCTTTCTCTCTCTACTTGGTCACACAGTAATGGAGGCCCCAACGCTCCAACAAACCGAACCAGCGGCCCTAAGCCCCTTCAATGGCGACCCCAAGAAGAAAAGCCTCGTCACCACACTCATGGAAACCGCATTGCGCTCCTCCTCTTTCAAAGAAGACTCGTACTTCATCTCTCAGCTCAGAGACTCTGAAAAAAAAGCTCTCTCTGAGCTCAAGCAAAAGCTCCATCTCTCTATCCAATCCAACCAGTTCTCTCCTGACTCAGATAAAGAGACCGAAATCTCAATGTGGGGTGTTCCCATTCTCGGTGGAGACGATCGATCTGATGTCATTCTCTTGAAATTTCTCCGAGCTAGAGATTTCAGAGTCTCCGATGCTCTAACAATGTTGCAGAAGTGTTATCAATGGAGGAAAGAATTTGGGGCTGACTCCATTGTTGAAGAGGACTTGGGTTTTAAAGAGCTCGAAGGTGTTGTGGCCTATATGCACTCTTATGACAGAGATGGTCACCCTGTGTGTTATAATGCATATGGGGTTTTTAGAGACAAGGATTTGTACCAGAAGGTCTTTGGAGATGATGAGAAGCTGAAGAAGTTTTTGAGGTGGAGGGTTCAGGTGCTTGAGAGGGGTGTGAATTTGCTGCAATTTAAGCCTGGGGGTGTGAATTCCATTATTCAGATCACAGATCTAAAAAACATGCCAAAGAGGGAGCTGAGGGTGGCATCTAACCATATTCTCTCTCTTTTTCAGGATAATTATCCAGAAATGGTGGCTAGAAAGGTACTTATTTTTTCTCTCTCTCCAGGAATCAAAGCAAATGCTATTTTTAATTTTAATACAGTAAAGTCAATCATCTCTCTCTTTCACTCACACACAATGGAAAAAATGCTCTATTTCACCCAGCAGAGAAAGTTCTCTCTCTCTCTCTCTCTCTCTCTGTTGCTGATGTTCTTTTTTTTGTAATGTGGGTGCAGATCTTCATTAATGTCCCATGGTATTTCAGCATGTTGTACTCAATGTTCAGCCCCTTTCTTACCCAACGAACCAAGAGCAAGTTTGTTATAGCCAGAGAAGGAAATGTTGCAGAGGCCCTCTACAAGTGTGCCCCCCTTCTTGTTACTTTTGTGACTTTTTTCCTTCAATTTATTTTTTAGGTTCATATAAAATTGTAAATTTGAGTGGTTTTTTTAATCAAAATTTCGTGTTTTGATTAAGATTGAGGTCTTATTAGAAAGTCTGATGTGGTATTTGATTCATTTTCAGGTTTATTAGGCCAGAAAATGTACCTATTCAGTATGGAGGTCTGAGCAGGCCTGAAGATTTGCAGTCTGGCCCTGCCAAACCTGCATCAGAATTTACAGTTAAGGCAGGGGAAAAGGTTAACCTGGAGATTGAAGGCATAGAGGTAAGATAGATTATAGGTTAATAGGTATACTTAGCTTTAATCCTAGGTTCTATGTTTCATGTAAATTTGATTGGTTTTGTCTATGATCTTGGTTTAGTTTTATGATGGGTGTTTCAATTTTTTCGTGCTGTATTCTCTTTCTAGTATTGTTGTGTAGTAGATACCACCTTTTGTGCATCTCATGTGTTTGAGGTCAGTTTAGTACTAGTGTATTTAATGCTACTTTGTATGTTTCACTTGGGGTAAATTGGGTTCATATTTTGACGGTGGGCTACTTTGATATTTGATGTTAGGTGAAAGTGGACCATGAAATTTAAATATTTTTTACTTTGGGTCATGTTGATCTCTCTCTCATACAGACACAGTTGTGCATTCAACATAGAACTCAATTTATGTTGCAATTGATTAGTGGATCATATAGGGGATTTGTGATTATCTCATGAATTTGAAGGATTATCTTCTACTTAAAGCCCAAATATCTGAAATTTCTGTCTCATGAATTTCTAGTATTTCTTTATTTTTTGACACTGGTTTCTTACTTTTGGTGTTTTGATCAGGGTGGATCCACTATAGTTTGGGAGATAGTGGTGGGGGGATGGGACTTGAATTACAGTGCTGAATATGTTCCTAGCTCTGAGGGGAGTTACACTGTAGCCATTGAAAAGCCAAGGAAAATGGTTTCATCTGATGAACCAATTCAGAACTCTTACACTGCAACTGATCCTGGAAAGATGGTTCTTTCGATCGATAATTCGGCCTCCAAGAGAAGGAAGGTTGCAGCCTATCGATACATGGTGCGAAAATCGGCTACTGTTTGAGCTTGAAGATGAAGAGCTTTAGAGAGAGAGAGAGAGTGAGAGAGAGATAAGCTATGTTTATCTTTTTGATAATTAACTAAGATGTGTCTCTGTTTTGTTTTTTTTTTTTTTGCATTTTGTACTTGCAGTCATATCTATATGTAATATGTATACGGTGTATGAGAACTTAAGGTTTTATTGGAGCCTAGTTTTTTTGATACCCTTTTAAATCTCTTTTTGTTTTATTGATCATGAAGTTACATTAAGGGGTTATCTTAGGTGGTCTTGTATGATAATAAAGGGGAAATTTCTAAGAATTTATTTCTTTTTTGGAAAAAGTATAAAATGAGACCATTTACATCGGTAAAGAGATGTCCCAAAGCCATCTAATAATTTGGGTGTGTCAAATTCGAAAAATTTTATTTTAAACTTTGAGTTTGATCAATGAAACAAATGCAGCCACTCAAATTTACATCAAATAATCAAGATTAATTGTGGCAACTTTATACTTTTCTCAAAAAAAAAAAAAAAAAAACCTTAGAAATGTGATTGTTTGGTTGTTTGGTATTGTTTAATTTGAATATTGAAGATGCAAAATGATGAATAAGAATATGCAATGGGTTGAGAAATGCCGAAGTTTTGGGCGAAATTTCGCGGAAATTTGGTTTGAAGGACACGAACTCCTAGTTTCTAAAGGCCTTAGATGGAGACTGGACGATGCTCTGCGATTGCCTTTTTACTTTTACTTTTTCTTCCCCCTTGTTTTCTCTCTCCTCCTTTTGCTGCCCTTTTTTCCCTATTTTACTGACTTTTCCTTGACTATGGAAATATAAATTTAAGGGGTTTTTGTCAGGGTTTTTGTCGTGTCTTATTGCCGCTTTTTTCACGTTTCAATTTTCAATTTCGTGTTTAGTTTTTTTTAAGTTGGCAAGGGACCAAACCTTCACTTTTCTAATGTTGCAAAAATGACTGAAATGCCCTTCTTATACCCCACACGAAATTGTTTGGTGTTCAATCACCATGCGGGCATCCACCGTATATCATTGTGTGTGGACGGTGGATATACCTTGTGTAGCGTACACAACCGATCTTTGGAGTTTAGAATTTAGGAAGGGGCGAGGGTAAGTGTGGTAAATTCCTTTTCCCATATTAGCCAACTTTTTAAATGGAGAATGAGAGAGAGAGAGAGAGAGAGAGGAAGGATTCAAAAAGTGTAAAAATGAGGAATTTTTTGATGGGAGTATTTTATTTTACATATAATAGGAAAGTCCTTTGCGTGTCGTGAGAAGTAAGATATTTTTGATTGTTTAAATGTGACAAACCTGTACATGATTGCAGCAGTTCATTACATGGGATGACACTTTGTATAGTGCAACCATTTTATTCAAATATGGGTGCGGTTTGTATAGAGCCTAGGCTCTAAGCAATCAAATTAGAGCCTACCTTCAAATCTTTGTGATAGAACTTAAAATGTGGTTTTACTATCGGAAATCTTCTTAATAGCTTTAAAATACTTTTTTACATTTATTGATAAAGTTCAAAGTTTCAAAAATAGGGTTAATCAACGTATTTATGAAAATATTGAAAATTGACGGTCTGAAAATGTATTGCAAAATACACTAGTTTCAAACCTTGAAATCCATTTTTTTCTCATGTCTATACATCTTGATGTCAAGATGATCAATTTGAAGATATTTGGGCATCAAAACAACCACTTCTAATAAATGTTTTGAGATAGGCTCAAATTTGATTGTTTAGGGCCTCAGGCTCTATATAAACTTTTCCGGGTGATGAAAAATAAATTACGGGGAATGATATCAGGTCGTTGTGCTATTATAATATAAATACAACAATTCTATAAAACAATGTTTTTTTGCATTTGTACAATTCTAAAGCTTGCACAAACTTTCTATTCATCCTAATAATCAATCTCAAAAAAATAAAAATTCAATTTGCCCAGGTCAAAATAGGTCCCCTCCACTATCGAATCTAGACCATTCATTTGGTGATTTTCAACATCTAAGTTTTTACAAACTCAAATCATTTTTTCTTTAACATTGTTCATCTAATGATAATAATATCATTTAAAGAAATTGGAAAAGAAAACATCCTTCCAAAGCCTAGATATAAGTATCTTATCAAAATGGACGGTTTATGTTAATTGAGATAAAAAAAACACTTTCTAGATTGTGTTTTCAAATTTTGTTTTCAAACAGTTTTTGTAAATTGTTTCATTATATTACTATACAACCGTTGCATGCAATCACTCCCCAATAAATTAATGTTGCATATAAAGTTTGAAAATACAGGTTAAAAAATACGGTTCGATGACCGAGATTGGCCCTTTGGAAAATTGTTATGTATCATAAGATTGTGGTCTAAATACGCGATCCGACTTAGTAAACTGGCAAATAAATTTTTGAAAATAATGATGGAATAGAACATAAACAAATACTAAGAAGTTAAAGCAGGAACATTTCACTACCCGAAGTGGCTAGTTCTGTCATCGAACTGGCCGGTTTATGGGGACAATTGGCCGATTTAGTAGGATTTAGATCGGGCTGATCGATCTCAATTCATATCAGCCGGTTCCAATCTAGATCGCCGATTTTCAAACCCTGGTTATGTGAGTTGCTACAATAATGCAAAGACTCATACAACTAGAGAGGGAGTGAGAGGATTTGAAAGATACCAACAAAATGCACATTGGTTTCCTGATTCTAGAGAGAGAGAGAAAAGGAGAGAGATGAATAATGTGAAGCTTGTGTTCATTAGAGAGAGAAAGAGAGTTGAATAATATGAAACCTATTTTTGTTTCTTTGTTATTTAAGTTTTTAAAAGATGCAGCACATGGTAGTTTCCAGTGAGATGATGCCCCCAACCATTTGAAGCACAGTTGGCTCAGACATGACATTGCAATATTTGATCTTCCTTCTTTGGTTTATAAAAGGGCCAGGGAAAAGAAAGCTCAAAATATGAAAGTGGGGCGGGGCGGGGCCCTATGCAATTTTCTCACAGCCTTAAGCTTTATGAGGAATCTGAGAGAGATAAGAAGCTTTGAAAGATAGCCTTTTGAAAATTGGTGCCTCTCATGTGCTTTATTATTGTTTACTTGCACCACATTAGGGGGACCAAAGTTATCAAGTCTTTGGTACCAATACCTCCAAACTAGTAATTGCATGCCAACCCAGAGAACTGACCTGACCTACTTACAGGTTAAAATGAAACCATCAAGTGCTAGAAATGATTAAACCGTGTTGTTTTTAATTGAGACATTCGAAATTTCGAATTTGTCTTTCAATATCTAAATCCAAGTTCTAAGCCTGTTTTTCCTAACTGCTCTTTGGCATTGTCTACACTTCTACTTTCCAAAGATCAACAATGGAATTATCATCTCGTTCTTGTCGACAAAAGGCTCGTCCCTCTGCTACAGTTTGACGTGCTAGACTGCCAAATTTTACCTTCTTTCTTTTACTTCATGATTTGACAGAGTAGGGTTGTAAAAATATGATTCGTATTTCTTTAGCTTTATTAACGAAAAATGGGTAGGGGAGTGACAAATATGTAGCTCGATGAGTCAAAATCAAAGCTAGGATCCTCACTCGTAATCATGTGAAATGCTTTTGTTGAACAAAGTATTTTAAAATCCAGTGAGTTTCCATACATACTGTCGATCTGGATGGGAATTGGTTAGGACCGAACTAGTTTCGAGATGGCTTGGTTCCAATACAGTTCTCCCCTAAAACCTCATTATATATGACTATATTTTTTTTCTAAGCTTATTTAATGTTTTTTTAGGCACCCTCTGTATCCCTACCCCATAAATACCATTTAAATTTTTATTTCATTTTATTTATTTTTAATTTTTTTTTGGATCATCTATATAGAATGATCCAATATCGATTTGGATCATTGACCTAGCGATCTGACTTAGATATGTGGTTGAAAGATCTAGCCCAGCGATTTGGGTTTTGAAAGGCAAGTTGTACGTGTCAATGAATCACTTGAAGGAAAAGGTTTATATAAGGTTTCAACCTTATAATGTACAAGTAAGGTGCACCTAAGAAACCCACTAGAGAAGATTGTTCCTATGCTAGAAAACCCTCAAATCGGTAATCTCAACCTCAAGATTCATAGGCATGAAAAAAAAAAGATGATTTCTAGTGCTAAAAATAGTTCATCTTCTAACACATTGTTTGGACCGTCCAATTTCAAGATTGTCAAGAGTTTATAAATCTACTAGATCCTCACCATTTCTGGAACTTTAAATTTCATAATTAGGAGAAACAATAGATTTTCATATCACTGCAAGGCTTTGCGGCACCGAAACTGTATTTTCAGCATAGTTTTGAGGTACACATTACTTCAATAGTATATTGTTGATACCTCATACAAATCTCACCTTCACTTGAAAGGCCATTCATTTCTTGACATTGCTTTCCTAGCTCACAACTTTTGCTAGTTTTGTCATAATGGGGAAATGAAAAGATGGGAACATGTAGGTATCACAATATGATGTGTTGAGTTTTTTTTTGTGGTGAATTAGTGGGGATATCGGGCCCTACCCGTTTTATTAACAAACTAAGAATATGTTACATGATCAATTCTTATACAACCTTGGCAAGGGAACACTAGCAACATCAGATAAAATGAAAGGCGTGACAAAGTCTGGGGGGGCGAATTGTTGCTTCATTCATAGAAACCACTGCATTCACCAATGAATCACCAACCATGTTAGCCTCTCTATAAGCGTGTTGGATCCTCCGTTGATGATCAACAAAAGATGTAAGCTTAGATATACAATTAACCAACATTATACATAATCTCCAAGGAGGTTTGCAATGGCAATTCATAGAATAAAAAGCAAGCTTAGAGTCACTTATAATGACAAGAGGTACATAGTGCAAGTCCCTTGCCAGGGTAATCCCCTTTTCAAGTGCATGGAATTCAGCTATGTTATTAGAATTGTTACCCAACGGAGTTGCAAATGCCGCAATGAAACCGCCTGCATCATTTATAATGACACCAATACAACCAACATTACTTGGGTTATGCTCGGAAGCCCCATCAATGTTCAGCTTGAAAACGCCCAGAGGAAGAGGCAAACGGGCGACATGAATTTGAACAGGGGGGGATACCAAACTCCATTGCAGGTTAAGATTGACAGCTATATTAAATTCTAAGGATTGAAATGCCAAATTTTTAAATTTTGCTAATGATTTAACCAAATGGAAATACGACGTAGTAGTAGCTCCTTGGGTGTTTTTGCCCCATCATGGATTTGAGAATTCCGCTCGGTTCCAAATGGTAATGGAAAAAATGCAATGTGTTGAGTTCTATTCTCACCAAGTATATATAGCTAGAGAATCCTCTAACAAGTTAAATATTTAGAAAACAAAAATAGACGTGAGTTTGGGTTGAGGGAGAAATCTCTAACAAGTATTGTGGGGAAAGGGTCTCTTTTTGAGTTGAGGGACAGATCTCTAACGTGTATTGAAGGGAGACAAAGTTAGACAATCCTCTAATACGTGTTGCACAAATCAGTGTTCCCTTTGGCATTGGGTCACAATCACTTCTATAAAGTTTTAAACAAAGATATTTGAACTTTTGAGTGCTCAATAGCCCTCCTCCAATGGGTCCAACTATCTAATTTCACATTAACGGTTAAATAATTTAGGGGTTGTCTGGATCTCAAGAAAAAGATTATTAGGAAATAGTTTTTCAAGGAGATTGCTCATTTATGCAATTTGGATCCAAAATTGGGCGGAATATTTTTTATTGAAATTATTTCTCTATTTTTAGCGCAAAATAAGAAATGATTTTTCTTTCCACAGGGTAAAAAATTAATTTCCTCTCAAATTTTCCTATAGAGTCGAACACAAAAACAATATAAAATGCCCATATATCAAGTTGGAGCTCAAACAAAAAAGGGCAAACTCTCTTCCCATCTCTTTTCCTCATCCCATACCATCTTCTCATTCTAAAAAATTATTGTATATATATTTTTCTCGTATCTCTCTGTGTCTTTTCCCATTCATAAAAATCTCTTTCTGCTTCCATCTTGCTCTAGCCACTCCTCTCTATCTCTCCCTCTCTCTATTGTGTTTTCCTCTGGAGAGTTTCCTTGCATTTAACTCTTCTTTTCAGGTAGAAATATATTTTTTAGGTTACATCCATATGCTATTCAAATAGTAAAAGCATTTTCTTAAGAAATATTTTTCACAAGAAACGTAACCATAGGAAATATGTTTTTTGGGCAACCTTTTTAAGGGTTCAAACATGGTCGTATTGCTTACTTTTATTTAAGGATTACTTTTATTTAAGGACACTGTTAGCATGCGACTAATTTTTAGAGAATATATAATATTTAACATGGAGATCATGAATATCAAAAAATAAATAAATTTTGAAAACTAAAAATAATAATTATATTAAAAAAACATTTGAATCAGTTTCAATTGTTTTTAGATGGCCCACCTATTTGCATACATCTTTAAGATGAATGCTTTATACCTCTGGACTGTATATTGTACAAATGCGGTCCAGCCCGCATGAAACAATTGTTATTTATGTAATATTCACTCCATGAGGCCAGTTTCGGTCACTTTTGAGGAAGTTTTCCAGGTCTGCTGCGTGTTGGCCCAGAAAGAGAATTGCTCAACATTTGGCTCATTCCAGTGAAGATGCATGGAGGATTTATAAGCAAAGATTTTGGCAGTTCAAAGGTGCCCTAGTGACATTGGAATGGTGGACCATGAAAGCTAATCAGCCCATCTAAGTTATGGTTACACATTGAAGGCATCCCCAGACATGTCTAGACTAAGGAAGTTTCTAAAGTTCTGGCAAAGAAATGCAGTAAAGTAGTGGAGGTGGGTTGGTTCACTTCTGCTGGACCAGCACTTAATACGTCGGATTCCTCCTCTGATGATCTTTCCCCTACGTCCAAGAATTGGAAGGTCGACAAATCGACCAAGGTTGCAGATGTTCATGCCCAAGCTTGGGAGATGATCAAGGTTATGAATGTCTCCTTCCCGGGCTCAATCGAGGTAGTGAAAGCCTGTGAGAGAATCAATGTCAAGAGAACCTGAGAAACAAAAGGAACAAATCGAACATAATGAGAGAGGCGAAGCAGTTAGTTGCTGAGGGGCCAGTGATCTCTTCTCTGCCTGACTCGTGGGGGACTAGGAAAGTTTCTATTACTTCCAACGATATTAATTTGCTACATAATGCAGAACAACAAAGTGGGGGACTCTCCGACGATCAAAAAGCTACTAGAGATGAGTACAAAATGGAATTAGAGAGAATTTTACTGTTGGAAGAAAGCTTTTGGTTTCAAAGATCTCACTCAAAATGGATTAAAAAAGGTGAAAATAATTCTCAATATTTTTATCCAACATCAAATTCGAGAAGAAAAACCAGTAACATCTGTGATATCTCCATTTCCAAGGATTTGAGAGGATTCTTGAGAAGAAAGGGAGTTAGCTTTACATCAATGCCATGCTTACCTTTTTCCATTGATGACCTTCCTTTCAAGAAACTCTCAGATAACAGTATTGTGAATTTGGAGAGTGAGTTCACTTTAGAAGTGATAAGAGGAGGCAATTTTTAGCCTTCCAAGGGATAAAGCCCCGGGGCTGGATGGTTTTCTACAACCTTCTCTTAAGGATTTCAGGATATTGTCAACGATGAACTAATGATCTTATTTCAAGAATTTTACCATGATGGGATAATCAACAAGGCCTTGACTCCACTTATTGCTTTGGTGCCTACAAAACAAAAAATTTCTCTGAGACATTAGAGCTATTGGCCTCCTCTAATCCACATAAAAGATACTTGCGAAGGTACTTACAAATGGACTTAAGAAAGTCTAGACTGAAGTAATACATGGCCCTCAAACTACTTTTATTGGAGGTAGGTAAATTATGGATGGTATTTTATAGCCCAAGAAGAAATAAACAACCTACTTTCTGGTAAAAAGGCATTCTTTGCAAGTTTAATTTTGAAACGTATATGACAAAGTAGAATGAGATTATCTTCCAAATGAAATCATGGGACTCATGGGCTTTGTATCCTTAGTGCACTTTTCCAACCTCATAAATGGCGAGTCCTGCGAGTATGTTTGATCCCCTAGGGGCATGTGTGAAAGAGACCTCCTCTCCCGTTTTCGCATGCTATGGTTGCAGAATCGTTCACACACCTACAATATGCTACTGACACTCTACTCCTAGTTGAGCCATATTGGACCAAGTTCAATAACTTGGGTTTTTCTGCAAGTGTTATGAACTGATTTCTAGGGCAAAGATCAACATGGTCAAGACTAAAATGATGGGTGTCAATTGCACTAAGGAAGAATTCCAGAGCTAGGCATACTGAATGGGCTATGGTGTAGGATCATTATAAAAGAACCCTGGTCAATCTTCCCTTATATTACTTCTATTCTCTTTCAAGCCCCTACGTACTTGGTGAAGTGACTTTAAGCTATTATAATAAATTTCTTTTCGAGTGGCTCAAAATAAGAAGTTCAATTTAGTCAAGTGGGGCATTGCATGCCTTCCAAAGAACAATGGAGGCTTGGGAATCTAAATGTCAAAATTCATTATTGAATCTTTGCTCATCAAATGATGGTGGAGGCTAAGTCAAAGCCCTGATCAACTGGGATGTTCTATTTTTCTAGGAAAATATGGCAAAGATGACAGTGGATTCATTACAATAAAGCTTTCAAGTGGGGTCTCGGCTTCATTCTTATGGAGCAATATAGAATCCATCAGATATTTTGGCCTTTAACAGGGCATTGGTTTATAACCGGGCTAGAATAACACTAAGGTCCAACAAGTGGATAGCAGATAGACCATTGAAGACCCCATTCCGTGAACATTATTCGCAAGCAGCACAAAAACATAACCTTTTAATTCCTTTTAATTGATGAAGTGAGAAACTTAGTGTGGAATATTGGACTAAGTTATAGGAAAATAGAAGTTGTGGTGAAGAGAAAACTGATGTTTCAAGGGTTCTTCTTCTTCTCCAGGAGAGAAGACAGATTAGTGTGAGAACTCATCCTTTGTGGACATTACTTTTTTAAATCTCTTTATGATCACATAATCAGGGATAGATAGTTTCTAGGTAAGCTGAGCTTGTCAAAGTTTGGTCCTTTAAAGTTTCTTCTAAGGTAAGTGCGTTTATGGGGCTTCTACGTCAGGTTAGATTTCTCTCTATTGAACAACTATGGAAGCATGGAATGATCCTAAGTAATAGTTGTCTACTGTACAAAATGGATATTGAGTCAAATCCCATTATCTGCTCCTTTTAGTGGAAGATACAAGAACAGATAATCTCCATCTCTCAGTGGAACTTGGTCCTTCTTGTTTCTTTGGATCACTTCTTTGAGCAGAGTGTGTCCCCCTTTTCTTTTCATACTGCATAATGTTGTGGAGGATTACCATGGCAGTAGCTTGTTGTCACCTTTGGAAGGAGATGAACATCTGGACATTTGATGCAAAAGTAAGGAACCTCCAACAAACAAAAAACTCATTAATTCGATGATTAGCCCTACAGGTACAGCAATGGAGCATTGCACGGGTATGGGGTCTATTCAGGGACAACAATGGAGCTACCCTATGCACCTATTAGGGGCATTTGCATCTGTGTAGAGTTAATGAAGCTGAGATTTGGACTTGAAGTATGGAGTCTTGAAGTCAAGAGCATCACAATGTCATCATTGAGGGTAACTTTGCTAATGTTGTTGAATAGTGTAACCATCCTCACTTGACCCCATGGATTTGGAGCCCCATAATGGATGAGATCCTTTTTTAATTTTCTGGAAGAGTGGCTATCTTCATGCATTTTAATAGAGAAAGTAATCAAGAGGCAGACGCTTTGGCCAAAGAAGCAACGGACCCATTGTCATAGCTCAACTTGTGGTTTGCTTATACTTGTGGAATTCCTTTTATTTTTTGTTTTGTTGTTCATTCTACATTTCATCAGTACTCTTTCATTTACTCAATGAAATACAGTTAACACTTCAGTTTATAATCGAAAATGTCGGTAGGGAACTCGATTCCCAGCCTTGGTTTCAGGTGTAAACGGGTCAAAGAATTGATAGAAAAAGGGTCCCGTCAAATTAATTCCCAAGCGAGAGTACCGTATCTAGCTCGGACCGCCGGTAAAGCCAGCTTTCCGTAGACCTTAGCCTTAGAGTTCAAGAGGAGTTTTAAAATGGTTTAATGAAGAGAGAGAGATTTTAATGAAGATCTTTTTAGAAATAGAAAAAGTTACCACAATAACTGACAAATCAAAGCAAACCGAGCTAAGCTAAGAAATATTTAAATCATACTTATAAATAATGATAGAAGCATTAAAGATGGAGATGGATGAACCTTATGAATGTTTAAATTCAAAGTAAAAGGAGGGAGGGAAAATAATGTAACCTTTAATGGAAAATGTTAGAGAGAGAGAGATAGAGAGAGAGTGTGTGTTTAATGAGACCTTAAATGCTCATTAATGGAAAATAGAAAAAATATATGGATGACATGATTTAAAGTTAAAAAAAAGGAGATGAGGAACCTTAGGCCCGACACCCAGAGTCGGCGACGATTCAAAGCCGATAATTGCATGGTTGGACCCAATCATTCAGCTTAGGCAGAGCAAGTGAATATGGAGAAAATATGGCTTGGAAGGTCAAATTATCCGGGTTGCCTTCGGATTAAAATATTGTTACATGGGTTAAAAGTTCAAGTTTAAAAACATCGGTAAAAGTTCGGGTTTCATCTAAGTTGATTTGGGAAGAGCTTACGCATTTAATACGCAAAAATTACACACTTAACCTAAGGTCAATTGCCTTATTTATTGGCAAATCAGGCTCAAGATCACCATTGGATCGTTTTTTTGGTGCAATCTTGATTATCCATCTCTCGGTGCTAGTTGGAAAACCTCTAACGCCACTGGCAATGGTGCTGGAGTCATAATTACTTAGCATTAAATACATCCTCCAAAATTAAATGCTGCCTTAATTGCTATATAATCCATCTAATTGTTTTCAAATCAGGATGACTGGATTGGGTTCAAGTGTGTCAGGAACTGGGTGTCACTGGCAATGGCACCGATGCCATTTGGACTTACTCCACGAGCCAAAATGCCACATGTTGTGTTTTGAATACTTTGCCATACGAGGGATCAAGATGCATCGCTGCTTGGAACTCCTCTAGCAACATTTTGAGTGGTGACAGTGTCAAATGGCTGGTTGGGCCTGGATCTACCTCGCCCGGGCTCCCTCGGGGACCTGGGTTCGATTGACCCCCTCTCGAACAATTGCCTTGACCTCACGCGCGGATATGTATATCCAACTATGAGAGGATTTTAATGCGATGACGAGATGGACTCAAGCACCTAACTCACTGTGGTTTTGAGTTCGTGCGATAAGCCCGGGCAATTTGTCCTCTTAGATCAAATGAAAGCTCTCCGGCTATCCGGCAACGTGATTTGGATACGACCCCCTCTCTAAACTCAACACCTCACTTGGACTCTCACTTGAAAACTACTAATGAAATCCTAATGTAATATACTCCTCTTTGATGGGCTTTATGGTTTAATGGCTTTAGTTTGGGATATAGTGGAGTAGTAGAAGAAACAAGTAAGACAGAGAAGAAAGAAGATAATGAGAATAAGAACTTGCTGAGGACTTAGTTTAGAAGGGAAAAAGAGAAAAGATGAAGAAGCCAAAGTAAAAAAAATAAAGGGTGACCCAAAGAAAATTGGGCAGCCTCCCGACTTAACCTCTCCCAAGAGGTATAACCGGAAACAAGAAAAAGTACCAGGCACGAACCCTTGGTACCCATATGATTTGGAAAGTGGAGTTATAAGACTAAGCCTATAACTATGTCACTAAACCAAAGAGCCCCCTGAATGTGATCAAGAGAGAGAAGAAAGCGAGAGAGAGAGAAGAGAGATGAAAGCCTCTCACAACCCAAACATTGTGTGACTTAATGGTTAGAGTAGTGAAAGGGTTAGAACGCTAAAAAAAGGTAAGTCAGGATGACCTCAACCTGAGTGACCGAGTGTAAGAGAGTCAGTGTCTCTTATGACCCGACTTCACTATACAAGCTGATGGTTAGAGTCGCAATTTGAGAGCTAAAACCCTAGGGCACTATCTTAGGACTGCCCCAAATCGAGTGCTCAAGAGGTGAAAGAAGCCATGAGTAATGAGATAAATAAAAGAATAATGAAGTAAAAATGAATGATAAGTTGAGGTATGATTTAGAGAGAGAAGAGAGTGTTTAAAAGTGAGAGAGAATGGAGAAACAATGAAATGAAATGGAAATAGTTGAATGAGAAGTGAGTGTCAATTAAAAAATAGAGAAAAGGAGGAGGATAAGGTAAAAGAGGTGAAGAAGTGGTGAACCTGCCTTAGGTGAGGACTCAGGGGGACAAGAGAGGATGAGAGAAAATAAGTGTAGAGAGGGGGGAAGATGGACCCGCCTATGGCGCGGGTTCGTCAACTAATGGGGTAGAGAGGGGGGAAGATGGACCCGCCTATGGCGCGGGTTCGTCAACTAATGGGGTAGAGAGGCAGATATGATAAGAGAATAGAGAGGGAAGAGATGGACTCGCCTATGGCACGGGTCCGTTAACTAATGGGGGAGAGAGAGATGATGAGAGAATAGAGAGGGGGGAAGATGGACCTGCATATGGCGCGGGCCGTCAACTAATGGCGTAGAAGATACGATGAGAGAATAGAGAGGGAAGAGATGGACCTGCCTATGGAGGGGGTCCGTCAACTAATGGGGAGGAGAGAGAGAGAGATGATGAGAGAATAGAGAGGGGAGAGATGGACTTGCTTATGGGGTGGGTCCGTGAACTGGAAGAGAGGGGCGAGATGGACCCGCTTATGGGGCGGGTCCGTGAACTGGAAGAGAGGGGAGAGAGAACATAAGAGAGAAATAGAGAGAGGGGTAAGCCGGACCCGCCCTAGGTGCTGGTCTGTGAGAGAGAATGAGAAAGTAAAGAGAGAGAAGAAAGAGTGAGAGGCTCAAACCCACCTTGGGTCTGAGTGAAGAGAGAGAGAGGAGAGGAAGCTCAGACCTGCCTTGGGTCCGAGTAAAGAGAGAAACAAAGAGAGGAGAGAGAGGGATGAGAAAAAATAAGAAGAATGAAGGAGCAAGAAAGAGAGAAGGAAGAGAGAGGAGAGAGAAAGAGAGAAAGAAGAGGGAAGGAGAGAGAAAAAAAAGAGCGAGAGAAAGAGAAAGTGGACCTAGAATGAGCTTGAGCTTAGGTGCGCCTTCATTAGTCCCTTTGCATGCGCATGAGAGAGAGGTCATGGTCTTGGTGGGTCAAGACTAGGGTCCAAGGCTTAGGTATATGGTTGTAAGTAGGTTAGGTTGAGGTATGGTTTATAGAACTAGTATGTATGGTATAGGGTAAGGTGTAGGATAACTAAGGTGTATATGATAAGCTAAGGCGTATGATGCATATGGTGTATGGTGTAGGGTAAGATGTAGGTAAGTCAAGATGGGTTGTATGGTGTATGGAGTAGGATTGGAAGCTAGGAGTTTTAAGGTGTATGGAGGCTAGGAGTTCTAGGGAGTATGAGATTGAGAATTATGAATCCTAAAGGTAGTTGGAATTTTGGAATACAAGGAAGTTTGGGGTAGTAGGGGTATTTTGTCTCTCCTCTCACTTTGAGTCTTGAACTTGAAAGCAAAGTAAAAGAACAAGCTCCAAATGCTTAAGTGTTCAAGAGTTTGATTACAAATAACCAAGAGTCCAAGATATAGAGCAACCACAAAACAAGGGTGGAATGCTCAAAAACACCTAAAATCATCAAAAAATACACATTTTATGAATTAAAATATTAATCTCATTTTTGGACCAAATGACCAAAATATCCCTAGAAACTTTTCAACAAATGATAAAACCATGAAGAGCCTCTTGCCATTATAAGGCCTCTTGCCATAGTTAGGCATCTGGAGCTTTTTTGGACGCTTACAGTGGTAATTCGGGCGATCAACCATCGTAGAATCGATGCTTGAAATATTGTGCACATTTCCATAGCCTTTGAAACAAATGTTTAAGGAAGAACCCAAAATTTGATCAAGTCCATAAACTTTTTAATTCTTCGACCATTAATCGGGCACGATCTATGACGTTCCAAGCCTTCATTTTTAATCCCAAATTGAAGACGACATTATCACGATCATTTTGTGATAAATTTCGTCCATTGTAGTCTCCGTTTGAGCACGTTCCAAGTTTAGGAAGTCGTTGGAAAATGAGATTCTGATGACCAGAAAAGTATGCCTTTTTTTACCTCAAAATTTGTTTCATCCGGCATCCAATCATACATAAAAGTTGTATCAAACTGTAGCTCTTCGAAGCACGGTCGCAACAAATCCATACTTGCGACGATATGTCATCGGGATCTTGAGTTATGACATCTCAAAGAATTGGATGATCTTATTTATAAAATCTGAATTTTTATGCTTCAAACCCTTTTTTCTCTAGAAATTCTTTCGTTTCAAGTCATGTCATGACACGTGCCATATGTTGAAACGAGTGGGTCATCGAGATCTAGCTCATGTCCGAATCTGAGCTTGATTGGACTTAAAACGAGCGAGTTATGAGCATTTGAAAATCATCTCGAAATGAGAAAATACTTTATGAAAATTGGTTTGTCGAGGTTGCATCGCAATAGTATAAAACACACCATTTTATGGTATGTTACGCCCAGAATGGTCTCGAAGGGTCCAATTGAGCCGAAATTTGATAAACGGGGGTTTTTAGACTTTACAGATCCAATGGAAGTGGTCGAATATTGTTTTGAGACCCATAAAATAGGTCTATAGTTATAGGGTCTATTTTCAGCATGATAGGAACTGGATTTGAAAACCAATTTCGTCCCGATCATGTCAAACTCGTCAAAACACAACGAAACTTTATGCGTATCGTTAGGGTATCCAAAACTACCCTCTCATGCAATTTGAGGCCATTTTGACACTTCTTCAAAGGTCGCTTAATTTTAAGCTTATTGCTACAGTGTTTATGTGGTCAAGCGGCTTCTTGAGCATTGACGAGACCAGGTTACCACCAGTTTTCTCATTATTCGCTTGGAGGATACAAATACGTAAAAGGTAACGTATAACAGTAACTATTTTGGAGCATCATACGGTCACCAACTAAAAGTCGACACGCATGTCTGCATTGGCATCAGGGGACATGTCTGTACGTCTTGATAGGTGCCATCTGTACTGACAAACATGATCACACAACTTTAAGTCACTTTCACAGACTACCGTCGTTTTTGAGGTCCTTCTTATATGGTGACAGTTCAAGGGGTGTCGATGCTACTGTGAATGGCACAGACCCTTCACTCTTCATTCGGGCTATTGCTTCTTCTTGTTATGTGGTTCACCTCTATGTCACCATTGCGAGTGGTTCTGGTGCCACTGGGAGTGACGCCGAGTCTCTGTGCTTCTGGATTGTGCTTCAGCTTGACTGCCTTGATGTCGGTTCTGATTTATCTCGCTTTTCAAGTGCCTTTGGCTTTGCTCAAATGCACAAAGGGCTTGTGGAGCCTAGTTTGCGGTTGGGTTAAGGTGGGTATGAGTGGTTCAAGAGTTGAGGTAGCTTGCCCAAGGTGTTTTGGTCCACTGTAATTTCCTCAATCGAGATCGGGGTGTTTACACATTCATAGAAAAAGAAAAAAAAGAAAGAAACTACCTCTACTATGACTAATTGACAACAAAATTTGGGCTCTTCTTCATTTTCATTTGTTCTTTTTGCCTCATTTAACTTAGTTGCTGATAAGGTCCACAGTTGAAGCTCCCTTATGCATCATCTTCCTACGACAGAGAATTATATGATCATTTTTTTTTGGGAAAATATCTGTATAGACATTATTTTCAACTTTTATTTTTGCATTGATCTAAGGTTGCAAAACCTATCTTACTACATAGAAATTTACTTTATTATAACTTCTCACCCTCTAAACATATTTTATTTATTTATTATTAATTTTTTTGGCTTAAATAATTAAAAAAGAAACATTAGTTTTAAACCCCTCTATCTCTTGAAATGATTCCCTTACTCTCAACTAATGGTTTAAAAAACGGATCGATGACCCGGATCGGGCACCCAAAAAAACGATCCGGATCGGCGAATCGGCGATCGTATCGGGAATCGGGTGAATCGGTCAGAATAAAGCTTAAAAAAAATCCGAAAAATTTATTAAAATTCATTATAAATATTGTTTTTTAGGAATTCAATAAGAAATGAGGGTACTCCATTAAGAATTTTCATGTTTTTGAATGAATATGCGAATATTGATATGTTCTTTCTCTGCATGAACCGCCATTCAGCATTTAATTTACATCACAC
>NW_006494943.1:1007852-1018846 GCF_000471905.2 Amborella trichopoda
GAGAGAGAGAGAGAGAAAAGGAACAGACTCAAATAGGAGTACCCACTGAAATGCTCTCCCTTAAGTCCACATTGAAGCTCATGTATAGAAATTCAGCGACTTTCTTCTGTATTCATGTCGCTTCAACCCCAATTTCTATGACTTTTTACCAGCTCAGTGTGGCCTCTGGACATGTAAGTTCTCAGAGAAAGAACCCATGAATCCTCTTCTTTGTTTCTTGGTGGGTCATTTTTGTTTCTAATAATCAAATCCCTATGCTTTTTCTTACGTTTTTTGGATGCAGATGAATAATTTTTATCGGAGGAGAAAGAGCTAGAGAGCTGTCAATGTTGTGGTGGAAGGAAAGAGGATTCCTTTACATGGAGGAGGTTCTGGTTTGAGCAGCTCGGGAACAACAAAAACCAGTGTGGGTTTGAATATAACTTTTGAAGTGAGATCAATAGCCTATGTTTTGGGGAAATTGGTGAAACCCAAGTTCTATACTGAGGTTCAGTGCTGTGCGGTTCTTGATCAAAACAAATTGGGGACCCCTTTCTCTCTCAAGAATTCTTGTCACTATGATGACTAATTGAAAAGTTAACCTCTCTCTAAAAGCACAGTCGGAGCATCTCAACCCCACAAAGAGAGAGTGAGAGTTTTTAAAGAGAAATTTTGAAGATGCCATGGCTTTTCTTGTATCTGGTGGGGTTAACAGACTGGGCACGGGACAATTGGACTTTTTAGAGAGAAAAACTACGAGTTATGGTGTTTTTTTTCCATGTAATCTTTTTCTCGAGGCTGGATTTAGTTAAGTCTTTGTCGCTGATTCGGAGATTTTTTTTTTTTTTTTGGGAATAAAGATTTATTTATTGTTTCTACTTGGCCTCTTAGCTGGTCTTGTAGACCCACAGAACACATAATTATCAATCTTCATGTCATGTTTAAATATGTTCAGACTCTGGGGAAGCACGAGAGAGACAGAGAGGGTGGAGAAAAAGAACGAGAGAGAGGGGTTTGGGGAAGTAGAGAGAGAGAGAGGGGTTTGGAAGATTTACGTGGGGAGAGATTGAAACAAGTGAGGAGAGTGAGAGTTGGAAAAAAAGATGTTCGTTAAAATTTGTTTGAATTAAAAGTTAGAATAAAAATGGCCAGTTATTTGGGGAGTTTGAAGATAGGTTTAGAAAGTTTGGGTTAAAGAAGAAATAGAAGTTGAAAATAGGGTTTATGGTGATATTTTTTCTTTTTTTTTTTCTTTTACAAACTTACAGTTTGCTCAATGAATAATGTATAACAGTAAATTAGTAGTTAGGATTTTGTGGCTTTTTAAATGTTAATGTTTTTTTTATTTTTTTATATGAACATAATATAGTACTTGCGACTAACAATAAAATATTGAATCTTCGTTGTTTTAGTAGGAGTGTTAAGCTCTATGAGATTTAAGGTGGCTTATTGGCAATGCCAAATCTAGCAGGCTCTCTAAAGTGCGAAAATTCTTCATGAATAGAGCTTGATTAACATACTCTATAGTGGCTTTTGATAACAGTTTCTCTTAAAAGCACCCCTACTGCTGACTTTCTTGAATTTTAGGCGATAGGTAAAAATTGGTAGCATGAAAGCTAGAAATTATGTTTGATGTGTGGTGCAAATAATATCACCTTTGGGCATTGGGAAAGCTGGAAACTGTTCATTTTTGTATTTCATTAATATGATGTTTAGAGTGTAATTTTTAAATAACGTTTTGTAAATAAATAAGGTTCCTTCCATCCATCCAATATAATACCAGGCATGTAAATAGATTCAAGGAAGACTTTATTATGCTTGGATATCTAATAAAAATATCAACCCCCTATGATGCTACCAACATTTACATAAATAATAAACGAAATTGATTTTCTTACTATCAAAATTTCACTCAATGCATAGACAACCTTCAAAAGCAAAAATATTTCAACTATTTAAGAAACATATATTTAAGAGTTTCAAAGCTAACCATTATATGTCGGGGTGATGACATTTTAATGGCACCTAAATTTACATTCATTTTAAACAGAAACAAACGATTACAACTACAACAATACTTTGTTCGTATTTTCAGCTTAACGTGGTTAATGAACAAGTGAAAAAATAATTGAACAAGTGAAATTCAATTCAACTATGGCAGCATGTGAGTTGGCAACTGGTTAATAATTGAGGTGAGTAGATCAAGTCACTGCAAATCCTTGCACTCGCCAAGTTGCATGACAGATACAATTACTTTCAAGAACAAAATACCAAACTACATCTCAATATGAAATGGCAACTATGCAATTTATTTTTAGTTGGGTAAGCAGCCAACCAAATTCACATAAACTTAACTACCTAGAATCATTTCACAGTTAAAACCATAGAAAATTGCTAATGGAGTTACTGACATGGCTATGGACATACGAAAAGACTTTCATGTAACAACCAACATTTCAATAATTTTCAACAATTTGCATAACAATCACAAGCATCAGAACACACAGAGCATGTGTATTATTTTCTTTGATAACACGATTTTTAAATTCAAGTACTCTGGAATGACATATCTTTATAATAACCAAGAATTTCATACAAAATTAAAACTAATAGATATAGACCATACAATTGTGAGTGAGAACTATTTTCAAATAAACAATAAAGTCAAGAAGTTTTTAAAGAGGTGGTTGACCTCTGCACTACTTTTGAGAGTGGAATATCTTTAGATACTAGAAGAGATGACATGTAAATCACTTGTGCCAGAGGAAAATGAATTTTCTATACATAATTTGCGCAGCACCAGGAAAAGCACAAAAAAGAAAAAAGAAAAAAGAAAAAAGAAAAATTTAAAATCCTCAGCATTTATAAACAGCCCTAACCAGCATTTGAAGATACAACATTGAAGAAAAAGAGCATGGCAAGCCACTAATGGAGAAGAGCACAGAATTATAGATTCTAAATTTGCTAAGGATTCTAAAGTTATATGATTGATAAATCAGTGGAAAATAGGGAGGGAAAAAAAAAAATCTTATTGGAAACAAACTGATGGAACAAACGATATGGCTACCAGAACCACTAATAGAGAAGAGCATAGAATTATATTGAATTACTTATACAATATATAACATCAACCTACTCAGAGGGAGTATCAAGTAGTGAAGACACAACACTCAAAATAGTAAAATTTCCAGAGTCTATGTGACCTCTGAAATTTTCACAGCAAAATTTCCACAGGACTATATCTTTTAGATCAGGCAAGAAGAGTAGTAATATATTTTAAAAGGGACCCAAAGCACTTTAGTATCCCCATTTGTTTTCTAATAGAGTTGGATTCATGCTATAAGTTTAGTTTAGGTCATAGTCCCGTCCCTACACAAATCTTACTGGAAGGGATTTCATGGGGCCCCTGTTGAGGCCACTGTTATTCTAATATGGTTAAATGGTTGAACCAGATGATGTATATGCCCTTGTGGATGGGGGCTTGTAAATACAATGGCTTAAAAACCTCAACACTATCATCCTTCAAGAATGCACATGCCTACGGATTAGTTAGTGGTCTAAGTTCCAGCCTTCATATGCTAGAGAGAGGACCCCCATCTCCTATATTGGTTCTTGAAAGTAGTAGGTAAAAGCCATCACTAGATATTGGCCGGAACGTGACTTGTCCTTCAGGATGCACCTATAATCCAAGGTAAACTTATGGACTATTTACATCTTTCTCAAGAGAGACGTGTGGGTCATGGGTTGTCGTCTTAGGAGGGTAGGTCATGAATGCAAAACTTTCAAAACTCGCAACGGGAAATGATGTTTTTAGTCCCATAACATGCTTGCATTTTTTTCAATGATATTTATAATGAACTTTTAGAAGTTTCATGGAAAATAAATAGTTTTTGGGGGTTTGTTGTAGTATTGTAATTAATGAAAGTTTTAATTAACAGGGGAAATCTTTCTTGTGCACTGGAACGCACTATGAGAAAGAATAAGAGGCAGATATGTGAGAATGTATCTAGTAAAGTATATGCTTTGTGCATAGAAGCATACTAAGACATAGCATAGGAGATGCGGTCTACCTGAGTGCATCTAGAGTATATGAAGGGAAAGGTTTATTAGCAATAAAGACTATCATGGCGTAAATTATATGCTGAGCCCCTAGACTATAGGACTGTCTTAGTATTGAACAATATATTATGGGCTCAATACTTAAGTTTCTATCTCGCATGAATGTGCCTGGTTCGCTTGTTGGGTGTGTTTTTGAGTCGTGATGCAAGGGCAATCACACTCGAAAAGCTTCACAAGTGAACTCGAGAGTGATATTTAAAGATAGAAGTCGAGTAGAACTAAGTCATATACGCTTGACAGATGATCGCTCATGATACAAGACCATGATTTCATGATATATTTGCAAGATAGACTTCAAATATAATAACAGGGTGTAACAAAACATGGACTTTCCATACAAGACACTAATATTACACTAATATGCCTCGAGAGCCTTGACAACCATATACATCTCGATGATCAAATGATCATAAAAAATACCAGACCATTTCAATTTGACACCAAACTTTAGGAATCATATTCCCATGACCCCTATATATATGTCTACACAATATTAGAGGAGTTTGGATACAACTTGATATGTCTTAAGATCTATCATAAATCAAAGAGGGGTTTCGAGAATTGATTCAAAACTTTTGGAAAATCATATATGGGGACGTGGTAACCCTCTCCGTAAAGTCTCTGGTTGTTTGGAGATGATTTGACCCATCGTCTGTACATGTTGGCAGGCAAGACTTATATCTATCATCTGTCAGGCGCATATTTTGTAGCCAGATGACCTCCAGTCACTAAAATTGAGATTTCTTCCAATCTACAGCGCGTTCTCTCATAGAATTAGGCCATCGTATTTTTTACTCAAAGCCTTATCTACTATTGGAGGGTGGTATCCTATGGGTCCTCCATACGAAAGTGGTAAACTTTGCAACAATAACCATAAAGCTGTGCTAAAGCTTGACTGCCAGTCCTAAATATCTCCTAAGATATTGCGCATTCTACCACTAAATTGTGTGGAGATGTGCATCATCGGCTCCTCTTCAAGATTATCAAGCTCCCAAGGTCAATAATCCCTTGAGAACAAGGTAGTTATGTATGAATGCTCAGATCTACTGTCACCATTTATAGCAAAAATATCTCAAATTCGACAGTCCATATCTCTTTTGTTACTAATTTATTTAAAGTGAGACTTGGACCATTGGATTTATATTTGAGTTATCTATCACCATCAAAGTTTAGGCTAAATGATTCATCATCAAGGAGCAGTATCAGACGGGCTCAGACATGCTAGGACTATAAACTGTCTTGACCGACGATAGAGCCTCGATAACTACCTTCCCTCGATTTTATCCTACAATCTCATGGAAAATGTTGTTGGTTTCGAGATAAATTCAAAAATCAGGATGTTTTGAGTTCAAATCAGATGGAATCTTATTAACATCATTTAGAGATATTTTGGATTTAAATTACAAAAGAAGCTCATCTCATTGAACCACTCTGCATGAGAGAGTTGGTTCTAGCCAGCGATTTGGATAAGCACCATGGTTATCATTTCCTAATATCTACTTAAACCCCACTTGTCCAGTGGAGATGGGGACTGATCTAGACTCACTTGAAGTCTAGAGCTTGAGAAGTAGCAGAGCTCAGGTAGTACCCCAGCATATATCTAAGTATATAGGTATGATATGCCTCTTGGCACTGATATTTTCTGTATTTTATCTATGTTTCCTTTCTTAAAGATTTGTGTATGCTTCAAGGCCAAATCAAAGGTGTTCAGCCTCGTATAGAAGTCTGATGTAAATGGAACATGAATTGAGAGTTCCTAGGACACTTCAAGAACCCTAGTTATATGTTAAAAAACCTATTATTTCTAATACATGAGATTTAACTGGAGAATTTCCCCTGGTTCCTTGTCTATGTTTTGAAGTGACGATATCATAATCTTCCTTGACACATTTTTAAGCGACCATCGCCTTAAATGTATTTTTGAAGTGGGTTTAGTCTTTATCAAAAATAGATTAGAACATGGTTCTGTTGAAAAACCACATAAATAGTAGTTTGTTGGACAAAGTTACTGTTGATCAAATAGAGAAGACGACGCGGTTAAGAAAGGATATTAAATAGTTCAATTTTGTGTAGTTGATATGGGACAATTCTCATAGCTTAATTGTCGCATTGAATGAGCATGGGCCATCAATGAGAGGGATATGTGCTCGGCATTAAATTTTATGATAAAACAAAGTATTAAAAATAATAATTGATTAATAGGGCCCACCACCCCTATCTTCCATAAAAAAAAAATTGAAATTTTCTTACCAAAAAATCAAAATAAAGAGACTCATACTATTAGGCTATTATCTCATAAGATTATTTCATTATATGATTAATATTATGCTATTAGTTAATTAGAATTAAAAAAAAATAGTACTAGTTCATAGGATATTAATAAAAGCAAAAAATAATACTAATATTAATTTATTAAATATTTTAAAAAAATTAGTTTATGGGATATTTTAAGAGAGAAAAATAACAAAAACTTATAACCCTAAAAATTAATTTTTAAGTTACTTTATCATTTACCTCACATTGCAAGTATGAATTATTATTTTTTTTTAATTTTATTAAAATATAATTGTAAATTTATATTTTTAAATTCTATATTTCTATCCATAGTAGTTATTTTATATTAGATTTATTTATTTGTGAGGGTCATATCCATGTTTTCTGAATCACGTTTATTATAATATTGTAATTAATAATTATACTAATTACAATGATAACCAAGTCTTATATTTGATTTATTAATTTATTTACATTATAAATTATACAATGTATTATTTTTTGTTATAGTTTTAAATTAGATTTTTTTAAATTAGATGATATTATGAGACAAATTTCAATTTTATTCTTATTTGTATAGTAAAATGATGATAAAATCATAAAATACAAACCAATAATTATAATTTCAATGTATAATATTGTATTTAGTTATGTTTTAATAAATGTTTGATGAGAATCTTCATACATGGAAAGAATATCTCAATATTAGCATATTGATGAAAAAAATAAAAGTTATTACTGCAGTGGGCAATGATTTCATGCAACCAGCTGTATAGTAATATGATGCAACAACCTTAAAAAACCATCTTATGGCCATTTCCTTGATCCAAATTTTGCAATATACACTTTTTTCATTCTAATGAACAATCACAAAAAAGGAAAAATTTGAAAACACAACCTAGAAAGTATTTTTCAGCCCAATTAACATAGGCCGTTCATTTTGGTGACATGCTTAGATCTAGGCCTTAGAAGGATTTTTTTTTATTTCCAATTTTTCTGGATGGCTTTATTAGCATTAGATGAACAATGTTAAATAAGAAAAAAATGATTTTGAGTTTATAAATGCCAAGATCTTGAAATTCACAAAGTGAATAGTCTAGATTCGTATTTGGAGGCGACTCATTTTGATCATATCTAGGGTTCAAATTGAACAATTTTTTGTTTGGGATTGATTATTGAGATGAAAAGAGTGTGTGTCAAATTTGAGCCCATACAAATACCGCAAACATGATTTTTTAAAAGTGTCGTTGCATTATACTATGATACAACTGTTGCATTATATCATTGCTCTAATGTAGTACCTTCATTTTTTTTATTGGATTATTTAAAAACAACATTTATAATGATTTTTAATAATTTTTTGATTTTTTTTAAAAACAAGAAGTCGACCGATTCAGCCGATTCCCGATCTGAAATGCCGATTCACCGATCCAGATAGATTTTTGGGTTAAACCCCTGGCTGCAATCCCATATAAAATTATTTTGTTATTTATTTTTTAATTTATAATCCCATGTACTAGTTTTAAATTAATTGAATCTCTATGGCAAGTGAACCGAAATGAGCATAAAACATCCGGAGCTTCACCCTTCACTGCCAATTAAAACCCCAACACCTGAAAAAATAAGAATCACAACCGCCCCAAAAAATTAGGATAAAGAGAAAGAAAAGAAAATAAGTGAAAAATAAAAGTGCGGGAAAGGATTTGCTCAAACCTCAAAGTAGAGGGTGTTGTGGATCCAACGTGGATGCTTCATCCACCTCCTCTCGTCAAAATGATGGGGCCCACCCCCTACCCAAACCGGTAAACCAAATCCCATATATCCATACACAGCGGCGAATTGCAGAGAGAGAGAGAGAGAGCAGTTAGGAGAGAGAAACTGAGTCTCAAAGCGAACACGCAAGCTCTTTCTCTCTCTACATGCGATCCTGCAACTGCAAAATACTCAACCCATGTGAGAGAATAACTACAGTACACCAGGAAGGGGGAGAATAACGACCTCTCTTTCTCTCTTAACATGCAACCTTTGAACACCAAGCACCATCTCTCCTACCATGTTTACCACCATTGTTACCCTTCTCCCCTAAAAAAATGGAGCAAAAACCAGATCCAATTCAAATCTCGCCGGCATCATTTCATTCAAAGAAAACCCATTAGGTTTCAGCCGATTTTGAGCAGGAATACGGGAGAGAAAACGGAAGGAATACATGCTTTTGAAGATGAAAAGTATATTGTTAATGGAATTTGCAGGCGCCAAGCAATTCTCAAGCCATTGCTCGCTGTGGGTTTTTGTTTTTTGCACTCCAAAGTGAGAGCAGAGGAAGCCCCATTAACTGGTTCGGCTACAAAGCAGGAAAGCGATCGGAAGGAAGCTCCATTAACTGGCTCCACTGTAAAACCAGAGAGCAATAGAAAGGAAGAAACCTTAAATTCAAGGATATATGATGCCAATGTAATTGGGGAGCCTCTGGCTCTTGGTAAAGATAAGAGCAGGGTTTGGGATAAGTTGCTCAATTCTCGAATAGTTTATTTGGGGGAGGCCGAGCAAGTTCCTGTTCGAGATGATAAGGTACCTTCTCTCTCCTCTTTCCAATATGTGAAGTGGGATATTGGTTTTTGTTCTTTTGGTGGTTATTGTTTGTTATGATGATTATTATTATTTTTTGGCTTGGGTTTGTCGAGGTCTTGGAGATTATGAGAACTGTGGGAATTTGTTTTCAAATTCTAATATTTAGAAACGTGCTTTGATCATTTTCATGTTTTGTTTTTCTGTGTGGACTTGTATAATGAGAATTATGCTTGTTGAAACAATTGAATACTGTTTCGGGCTGAGGGTCAGTTAGTTTTGCTTATTTTGCATGATACTTTCATAATTTCAAATAATTGGAATTCAGATGGATGTTAAAACTGAGGAATTATGATATAAGCCAGTTTCATTATCACATAAATGAATAGGCATGACTTCAGCAATATGGGTTCTGTGTAGATTTTGGTGCTTCTAGGCATGAACGTTCTAGCATGATGCTTATTGGGAAATTCGTCTTTTTCTTTGTGGTGGTCTAAATGAACTTAAATTAGGTTTGTTGTTAAGCTATGCTCAAATTTCTCTGCTAGTTTTTATAGGTTGGTCACCCCAAAGGACAAATGGTCTGCCTTTTCTTCTATCTACGTGCTGGCAATTTGCCGCGCTTAAGGTCCTATTAACTGGACTAGAGATCATTTTGAGGCAAACATTCCAAATAGTGAAATTAAATTATGGCATTTCATGTGTATAGAAACCTCTTGTTGTGTCAATGAAGGTTTCCCATGATCCTTGTTTCCTATTCTGAGGGCTAAGCACAACAATAGGTAATAAAGGAGGTGTTTTAAGGTTCATGAGTGAGGTTTGCTACAATTCTGAGGAATGCATGTACATTTGCTACCTGCATGTGTTGATCCTTGTATTTCATGATCTTGGCAGGGCTATTTCTCTCTGTTTTGGTAATATGATCGCAAAACCTCATGAAATTTATTTCATATGCATTTGTGGCTTGATAATAGGTTATGAAATTCTCTATTGGTTGATTTCTAAACTTGGAGGTGGTCTGGCACACATATTATTTGCTTCAAACTCATATGTCCTTTCAAAAGAAAAAGAAAAGAAAAATCACAGATATTCCTTAAATGTCATCTGGATTGCTTGAAGGTTCTGAATGTTTCCTTATAGTTGGAACTGATGCATTAGATGTAAAAGTTTGCACATATGTAATTGCTTATGTAGATTGTCTTGTACGCTCTTTTCACATATATGCCATAAAATCGAGCACACCATATGTCTCATGGAGGAATTAATGGTGGCATATTTTGAATTTCTTCTTAGGATGACTATCTTGTAATACTGTGATTGCATATTGGACTCAGGATCTAGAATTGGAGATTGTAAAAAATCTCAGAAACAAATGCTTTGAGCAACAACGTCCTATTTCTCTGGCTCTAGAGGCTTTTCCATGTGACATACAAGAGCAGCTGAACCAATATATGAGTAAAAGGTTTGTCCATTTGAACCTTAATCTCTTGTTTGATTTGTAGAATTAACATTAATGACTTCAAATGGTGGTCACATAAGTCAAATATGCCTAAAAAATACGCAATACTTGGCTGTTGAACTATATGAGTCAATTCAAGTTAGTGAATGCCCTTAATTGATCAACTTGGAGAGATATGAATGGCTTCATATATAATATGTTAAGTCATATAGTTACTTCTTTCTGATTATTTAGAGCTATTCTCTACTATTGTTTATAGGATTGATGGTGAAACCTTGAAATCATTCGTTCCTCATTGGCCACCTGAGCGTTGGCCGGAATATGAACCACTTTTGCGGTATTGCTGTGACAATGGAGTACGCCTTGTTGCTTGTGGAACACCACTTGAGGTAATTCACAGTAACAAATTACATATTATATTGTACATATGGTTTACTATTTATTCTTATCCTTGTTTTACTCTCTTCCATTGTGATAGGTAGTTAAGTGGTTTTGTCTTCTGATATTTTGTGTGTAATCTCATCATGTGAAACTACATTTCTAATATTTCAAATTTACATATTTTGTGTATTCATACGTGTATATGCCATCACAAATA
>NW_006494943.1:1040970-1053979 GCF_000471905.2 Amborella trichopoda
ATATAAGTGCTAGAGTAAGCCAGTGGGCCTACAATACTTATGAGTCCAATGACCTAGATTCACTTGAAATTTTAAGTGTCTATTCTTCTCACCAAGGTGCACTTAATAAAAATATTTAAAAAACATTCGTAATATATAAATTAACCAAAATACCCCTAAAAAGTTTTGGGTGGTCAATTTATTTCTCACGAATATTTTTTTGATATTTTTATTGATTATCCTATTTTTAAAGAACTCATGTACAAAATTTCAAGTGATTTGAATTTATATAAAAGAATTAAAATTAAAATACGAAATGCAATCGTGGTCATTTGATCTGACGATATTCAATCTGGGCTATTGGACTCAAAATCATTTTTTTCTATTTTAACATTGTTCATATGATGATAATAAAGTCATCTAAAAAAATTAGAAAAGAAAAAAAATCATTCTAAAGCTTAGATCTAAGCATCTTATCAAAATGGATGGCTTATGTTAATAGGGTTAAAAACATACTTTTGAGGTTGCATTTTCAAATTTATTTATTTATTTGTGATTGTTCATTAGAATAAAAAGAGTATATATTTTAAAATTTGGATCAAACAAATGGCCTTAACATGATTTTTGAAGATTGTATTAGATGAATAGGGCATATGTGCACAAGGGGGTTGAGTAGTTTTCTTAGCATAGGTTGCTCATGAAGGATTAGTTAAGACCCTCAATCTGGTGCGGCCAAATGTGGTTAAGGCAAGTTGAAGTATTTTTTAATAAGAGATGAGTTGTTCTATGCTAATTTAATGAAGTATTAATGTGGTTTTCTCTACAGGGATGCATTGCTCCTTAAGGTCTCATGGTGCATTTCAAGATAGAGTATAAGAGTCTTTTCGTATTTTGATATATCACTCGATGATAAATATTTGGACAAATATATGGTTTTGTGTACCCATTTCGTGAGATGTTGGATTTGGAGCCCACTTCTTGCGGGTACAGGGACCTCAATGAAAGTTGCAACATTCTTAATAGCTAACACAGAGAAGGATGTCCATGGTATTGCTGAACTTGGTCATGGTTAAGAGAGAAAAAACGGGACTTCCATGTCATATGGAATTCCTAATTGAGGATAAAGTTGACTAAAAGGAGTATTATCCAAAGTGAAAAAATAACTCATCGTTTGGATGTAATTTCTTCATAAGATAGTCTTATATGAAGGGCGAAGAGCAAAAAAAAAAAAGGAAAAGAGTAGAGATTTCCTAATTGGATTTACATGCCTGTCAAACAGGGTTTCTCTCTACACCTAAAGCCTCCCCACATACTATTATTTTTCTCTATATAGAAACCCTAGACTAAAAAAACTCATATTGATGATTCAAGAGTTCTAAATCTCTCCATCAAATATTCAGATTTGCATGGTACATACGATACTTTTAGTTCTTATAACTAATAGTCGCCATGAGGTTGTAGACATCGAACTCTCGATCCAGAGGAGTCTTGTGCAAAACGAATAGAAAGATAGCACCAACTGCAAAAAGGAAAATTGAATTAGAAAAATGTATATAATCTATATCCGATCCAAATATTTTTGTTTCTTCACAGCATTGGGATTCACCGATGAATCGAAAACATATTTAGCAAGGAGAGAGGTAAAAGACGCATATGAGCCATTAAAGAATGTGTTAGAAGGGAAAGTCTTCTGGGGTATTTGATTTTTGGAAGTGACGGTTTTTGATACCTCCACCTCTTAGTACTGTAGCATTTATCTGGTTAATAATGGGGAGTGCTACACATTTTTTTGGGAGTCATTGTAACCACAGCACCAAAAACAACATTAAAGTCAGGAAGACGCGGCTTCTATAAGGGACCATGTAACAAATTCCGCATCCTTGGAAGATACAGTTTCCACAGCCATGTGCTCCAAGAGTCAAACACGCCCTTCGTGTTTCTAATTTGAATGTGCAGGAGAACGACATATTATGTTACCATTGTTCATTTCACAGTGTATAGCAGCCAGGTCAATTCTGTAGTGTTCTTTGATGCACATCAATTTTGTAATATCTCTCGATGAACAACTTTAATTACCAATGAACTTATGTTGATATAAAAAATGCAATCTCTGTATCACTTTCAATGTATCTTGTAGCTTAACTCCAGTGCTTACACCTTAACTGCGAACCATCAGTTAAGCCTTAACTGCAAACCATCACTTTCAATGTTAAGTCTTAACTCCAGTGCTGACACCTTAACTGCAAACCATCACTTTCAATGTATCCACTATGAGAAATGTACATTCTTAGCAACAGGATAAATGGTAACCCCTTGTTCACTGCAGATGACAATAAAGAACACGGGTTTCGACTTGAGAATCGGGCTCATACCTTATCTCAAAATGAACACAAGGTTCAGAATAAGCTTAAAACTTGAACTTTCCAATATGAACAGAGGCTCAAAAAGGAGAGAAGAACTCAGACTTCTCCAAAAATATAGCAAAACGACTATGATTGACCTAGAGGCATGAGATGTTCATTCTATTGAAGATATCAAATGCCCTTGACTTGAATTACCATTATGATATGCCCTTGACTTGAATTACCAATATGTCTATGGGTTTCTTCATGAGCATACCACCAGAATACAATGAAGCCCAGTGAAATGCTGTAAATTCTTCTCTGATTTGCTTTATCAGACATGCTTCAAGATAATACAGGACCATATTTATTTACCTTCTAAGATAGATTAAATTTGAACATGAGAAGGAATTGATGAGATTAGGGCAAAAAAACATTGTTTTTAGTTAATGTAGATGAAAATGGAGCAAAAAAAAAATGGGTGCGGTTTGTATAGAGCCTAGGCTCTAAACAATCAAATTAGAGCCTACCTTCAAATAGTATCGAGAAATGTGGTTTAATGTTGGAAATATTTATGATAGCCTTAAAATATATTTTTATTTTTATTTGTAAAGTTTAAAGCTTCAACTATAGTGTAGATCAACATATATATGAAAATTTGAAAATTGACTGTCCAAAAATGCGTTATAAAATACACTATTTCCAAAACTTCCAATCCATTTTTTTTCTTATGTCCACGTATCTTGATGTCGCGATGATCAATTTGAAGATATTTGGGCATCAAAAGAACCTCCTCTAGTGAAATTTTTGAGGTAGGCTCAAATTTGATTGTTTAGAGCCTCTCTATATTTAACTTTTCCCAAAAAAATATATAGGTGAGTTTGCTCTCTTATATACCTTCCCAAGGTCTAAAATGATTTCTATTGATGGTTGAAGGCTAGGGATACAAGTGACATTTAGATCACCTTAAACACAATTATGAGACCATTTATTTTTGGTACAAGAAGGTCACAATCTTATTTAGCTTTTGGATGTGAAATCCCAAAGCTGAAATTGTATCACAATATTCGAGAAATTTTGTTTTGGACTTTGTGCCTAAACAATGACACAACTTCAACCACCCGATTTCAAATCCAATGGTTAATAAGAGCATAAATAAATTTGCAATCACGACATAAGTTTTTTTTTTCTCTATATCTGCATTTTTTATAACTGCAAACCATCGGTTTAAAGGTCCAACTGTCCCAAATATGTGAAAGCCTTCGCCCTATCTAATGTCCTTTATTTTCTAAGAGGTCGAAAAGATATTCTACTCCTCGGTTAAAACCCCAATTAGGATTAGTTTTAGGATCATAAATTTTGGGGATATAACATCTAATCTCTTTAACACAGATTAACCTCAATAACTTTTTTTTTCCTAATTGCACATTTTAATCATTTGAAAAAAAATAATGTCTTCAGATTAAATAGAAACCATCCAAAATTTTCAGGGTGAGATCTAAATATTAAAAAAACCCAAATTTTTATTTTTATTGTTTTTTATAATAATCATCTAGCAATTATGAGCGTTCACAAAAATTTTAAATTGAAAAAATCCTCTCAAATAGGCCATTTGAGAGAGGGAATAGAAGTAAACAATGCTCTCAAAGGAGCATAGTATTCATGCTCTTCACTGAATAAAAAACAAAGCCCATGGCCATGAGTGAATATTAGAAAATCAAACCAAAATCCAGCATTCTCAGAGTATATACAACATTCAAAGAAATATTCATAACACACAGAAAAAAAGAATGAAGAAATAAAGAGGTAAACCAATTACAATACAATGTTATTTAGATGTAAGCCTGGCGCGTTAGCTTGTAGCCAGAAATTAGTGCAGAGATGGCAAGAGCTGTGAAAGCAAAGAATGCCATACTTATGGAAGCACTAGACATGTCTGTGAACAGATTATCCACATTTTTTCTCATACTGTTGGTGAGGGGTATTGCAGCCGAGCATGCAGAAATAAGTAAATACGCCATCACCTGCTCCAAAAGTATCATATGAAAAACATAATTCCAGTGAAAAACTACATGCATATTTTATAGTATTGGAATTGCTGCGGCAGCGTTGAATAGTACAGTCTGATTTATGGAATCGGATGACTTTCGCCGTAAATTTTCCTTATTTGGCCCATTGAATGGATTTCGACCAAGATGGTACCACAATAATCACCCTCTGTTCCAGGAGGAATTTCCACATCCAATAAAACAGAAGCGAAAGCATCATTACAAGGTGTATATTTTTTTTTTCAGAGAACTGCATCCAGGAGTGGGTATTGATGGAGAGTCGATTAAGGTCATCATATAGTATAAAGGGGAGCAAATACATAGAGGATGAAGATTTAAAATTAGGCCAAGTTGACTCGGACTCGGTTGAATAACTCAGCCCCGGTACCCTACCAGGTAGTAGCGCACGTACTCGGGAGCATGGGCACATGTTCTATACTTGTGCAAGAACTGTACGGACACGCCTGAGTATTGCAGAATTCTTGCAAACATGCAAGAATTCTAAACCACTCGGGCAAGTTTGTATGGTACTCGCCTGAGTACTATTCACATGAAAATCCGGCCTCAATTTATTGATTTCCTTAACCATTTTTGCCTCAGAACCCTTACTTTGATCCAAGTTTATGAAATAACGGAGAAAATTATTTGATCTACAAATTAGAAATGATGAAAATAGAACCCTAGCCTTATCTTTCTTTTACTTGATCCCTTGTCTTTGTTTTCTTGATCCCACAAGTTGGTTGTTCCAAAGGTGAAAAAAAAAGACCATCAAATTTTATAGATTTTATATTCAGATTTTCTATTAATATAAAAATTTGAGAGCCTTGGATCCCTAAGATACGAAGACAGAACCAAAATTTGTTTTGGAGGTTTTGTTTGGGGCTGCATAAGGTAGCTTTGGCAAGGATTTTAAGTCAAACAAATCCAGAAATTGGTCCACAAATCCAGAAATTGGTCAAGAAATTTTAGAGCTTGTGTTCCACTTGGTGTGACAGTAAAAAATCTCAGGTAGCCAATGACCAAGGGCGGTCACTTAGTGCATAAAAAGTCAAAGATTAAGACCGTTTCTATCTCATCCCTCTTAGCCTTTTTATTTCAAAGCCATTATGCACACGATATTTAGCATTACCTTTTAATCATTCGTATTACTTTTTTTACATGATTATATTTTCTGATTTTCACTCCAAATTTCACCCTTTTTAATTGAATAATCCCTAGCACTTGGTGGACCCAAGACATATCCATTCAAACTCACCCTAGTAACTCGTCTCAGACAAGACCTGAGTCCCAAGCCCGAGCTAAGTTTCCGCGCATTGGGCCAAAGAATGTGTTCGAAAGCAACATGGCTAAACATTGCACTAGGAGACAGACCGGTTTAGTTAGTCAATAGGTTTTGAACGATTTATAGTACTCTTGACATCTCGTGTACAACTAAAATTTAAAAGTATTAATGAAAAAAAAAAAAAGAAAAAAAAAGAGGGAACCAAAGTACTTGCCTGATCGCCAACAAAGTCAACATAAAAAGACGATGGTCGTGTGATTATGTCTTTTCCGGTGAGAAGCCGATGAATATCTCGTGCAACCTGACATGCGGTGTACAAACATGCCAGAATTGCAATTCCCAAAATGTACCTGCAGGCCATCACCACATCATCATACACAAATTCAAGTGTTCACAACCAGGACGGGATTGGGCTCATGCCTGGGAGGAGTAACTCGGGCCAAGTTAAAGTTACTCGGCCCGAGTTGGGTAAGGTCCTCGCTAATCCAAAAAGTGTTAAGAAATAAAAAAAGTACAAAAAAACCCAAATAAATAGAAAAAATAATAAAATTAAACAAAATACATCTAAAGAAGTTAAAAAAATAGTGAAAATATAGATTTTGAAAAAAATCAATTTGTGACGTGAGTATTTTAGAAATAATCTAAAACGAAGGAAAAAAATCTAAAAAACAGTATTTATAGGCAAAACACTTCTCAATCTTTGTCAAAATAATAGAAAACATTTAAAAAAAAAACCAAATTAATTTCTTATTTTTTGTTTTTTTTTAATATTTTTTTTTATATCCCCACCAAACTCTTGGCTACTCGCCTCACCAGAAGGATGAGTCAAGTTACTCAAGCGAATCCGAATTGGCTCTCCTGACTTTTTAAATATTACACAAAATAACCAACAATAAATAGAGAGAGAGAGAGGGAGAGGTGGATGAGACGGTACACTCACCAACGAGAGATGAAAAAGTTAATGGGAAAAAAAAACAAACGGGTGAGTGAGACCTCTCCATATACAAAAGATAAACAATCTTTTTATCAAAAAATCCCATATACTTTTCCACATGAGAATAGTACAAGAGAATCATGCTGAATAAAGGTGTGGTTTCTATAAAGTTGCAATCTTAAACAATTCAATTACGGCGCACCTCCGAATTTTGTCATAACATGTAATTTTGGTGTACAAAATTATTAGGATCATCTCAAAATCTATTTTCATATCTTACTACAAAATTTTAAAATCCAAAAGCGGTTAAAATCAAGTAGATCTATAAGAAAATATTAAAAATGGATGGTCTAGATAATGTGTTGCAAGATGTACTATTTTTTAGATGCAAAATCATTTGTTTTTTCAAATGCATATATTTCGATATCGACATGATCAATTAGAGGGTTTTTCAATATTAAAATAACTTTTTTCGATGGATTTTTGAATTGCACCTATAATTCTACATTGAAAAGTTGCAACCTTATATAAACTTCTTCCGCTACATAAAGATATGTACATGTCTACATCTAGGAAGGAAGAGAAGTAAGAAGGTCAGTTTTCATGTATCCCATTACGATCCTCTTACATTTGCAGACAACCGGAGTCATGTTCAAAGATAAGAAGTGATTCGCTAGGGAGAGATACTTTATCATCATCAATGCAGTCACGGGCACCCCAATGCGATGCAATCTCTTAGTGTTAGATGTAGTGGTTTAAACTTGGGATATGGTGTATAATAAAATAATATTTCGTTGTTGCATGTATAATAATTGGGAGAAAATTACTTAACATTCATTTTCCAAAAGGGAAAGCATTGATACAAGTGGTCACATTAATCTTGACTATTGGATGTGAAATTGGGTGGCTGTAATTATTTTATCGACTAAGCTCGAACTTCAAAAGAAATTTTTTCAAACTTTGTGACACATTCAAGCTATCAAATTTCATATCAAATGGTTGTAAGGAATTGTGACCACGTTGTATCAAATATGAATGATCTCATTGTATACAATCCTTATTCAAACTTATTATGCAATTTACTATGAGGTCTTTTTTTGTGATAGATTTTTTTTTTTTCTTGAAATGCCATTAGTTAGTTTGGTACTTAAAAGGTTGGAAAGACATTAATTTTTAAAAATTTGGTCCAACACTCAAAACTACCTTACCCACTTCTTCATAATATTGTTGGTCTTTATCCCAAGTGCTTGGCCAACCTTTGACAAGTCGTCAAAAGTCGGTTTGACACTTGAATTACAACCTTGAAGACTTAAAGGGCAAAAAAAATAGTATGTAAGTGGGAATTTGATCTCCGATCTGTTGATGAGAATGGAACCAGAAACTTCATTTTAGAACTCGTTGGTACTACTACCAAAACCGACTCAAAGAAATACTCAAAGAAATAGAAGCTTAATTGTGATTGAGCTTTGTTTGTCTTGGTAGGCTTTAGAGAGAGAAAAAAAAAAAAAAAGAGGAGGTCGGACCCAACTTATGGCAAAAAAAAAACTTGCCAAAGGTCAGCCCGTGTTGAACTGACATTACTCTAGAGAAGTTGCTACAAGTGTCTGGCCCACTTCAAGTATTAGGCAATTAGGGTGAAAAATTGCCTGACAAAGAAAAAGGACCTCGACATAAAATTCATAAATATTGGGATTGGTTTTGAATTATGAAAATAGAATGTTTAAATGAATTTCCCTGATAATAAATACAGTCATATGTTGAGGGCACAACGATAGCCTGCATGAATGGACATAGGATGACAAGGCAAAGGATTCATTTGTGAGGTTGGGAATGGGCCGGGTGGCGGAGCCCGACAAACTAGGGCCTACACCGACATCACCGAGCTAAAGGCCAAGGCGCTAGATATATATTGGAATCACAAAGACGGACTAAAAATCTCGAAACTTGCAAAGAGGGAGTATAAGAAAACAGCAGTGGGGAGAGGAGAGAGAATACGTCGAAATCCACATACCATTCATTCCATATGCCAAAACTTAGAAAACAGAGAAGTACCATTACAAATGTAATTTTAGATTATCGGAGAAATCAGTGCCAAAACTTAGAAAACACAGAAAACAGGGGACTATTGCAAGATGATTAAGAATAAACATAACTATTTAGAGGAAAATAGGATGCACAAATTGTGAGTTACAGAGAGAGTGGCAGAAATTTTCCCAAGGTAAATAGTTGACAAGTAATTCATATGATGTACATTTCTCCACTTGCGATTTGCAAAGGGAAAGGGAAAGACTTCAAATTGCAGCTTGCAGGCCACGGAATGAGAATGACAGAGGGCGAATTAATTAAAATTAAGAGAAGCATAATCTGTAATGCGTATGAGAAAGTCGGATCAAATGTTAAAAGATATCAGCGAACAAAAGAGAGAGAGAGAGGAGACAGACCTGTACTCGTCGTAATGGTCGAATTCCATCCAACCCCCATGTTGGTTGGTGGCCATGATCAAGAAGGAGAGCAAGGCGAATAATAGAGCTAAACCCCTTAACACAAGCCCACTTCTCTTTATCAAATCCTCTCTCTCCCATCTGCTCAGAATCGAAGAAACGGCAGTCGAACCCCGAATTTCAGTGTCAGTGGCCGGAGCTGGGGTTGATGCCTCAGATTCTGTGCCTTTCTCCGATAAAGGGGGTAATTTTCCGGCTGTTTCATCGCCGGAATTCGCCATCCAGAATTTTGGAGGGAGAGAGGGGAGCGCGTGGAGAGAAAATTGGGAAAACACTCTGTCCGGCCTTCCCCGACGTAAGAGAGAGAGAGAGAGAGAGAGAGCAGTTGGGAACTGGAACCAGAGAGGAGAGAGAGAGCCTGGCTGGCTTTCGACTTGGTTTAGAGAGAGAAAGAGGGGGGTTTGGTCAAATAACCCAATGCGTCGGTAGATCCTATACTTGGGCCTAAGACACCTTGCCTCGCGATGAATCCCATGCCTCTGCTGCGCGGAAAGTATAATAAGAGAGTTAGACTTGGAATGAATGATGTATGAGAGATTTTAGGACCAATTGGAAAGGATGAATTCTGTGAAGGAAAATTTTTTTATAGAGGCGCGAGGCTTTAAATAATTAAATTATATCCTACCTCAAAAATTTCATTAGAAGAGGTTGTTTTGATGCTCAAATATCTTCAAATCGATCATCTCGACATCAAGTTGCATGGACTTCATAAGAAAATGGATTTTAAGTTTTAAAAATAGCGCATCTTGTAATTCATTTTTTTACCGTCAATTTTCAAGATTTTCAAGTTTGTATACATATTCTTTATCTACACTGTTTTTGAAGATTTAAATTTTATAATTAATGATAAAAATATATTTTAAGGCTATCACAAAGATTTTGAATGTTGAAACCACATTTTCGACACTAGTTAAAGGTGGGCTCTACTTTGATTGTTTAGAGCCTTAGCTCTATGCAAACCGCACCCTTCTAGAAATACAAATTTTAGGTAGGGGTGGTAATGGACCCGGACCCGACTCGGGACCCTGTGGTTATACCCAACACGGGTTCGGGTATGGATCCAACATTTGGACCCACGGGTCGGGTTGGGTCCAAAACCTGGACCCAAATACTATTCGGGTCTGGGTCCAGTTGGACCCGACCCGTACCCGTAAATTGTTGGAGATACAATACTTCAAGCCCCATTCGTTTGGATGTATTAAGGATCATATACAATAATAATTTGTAGTCATCCTTAGCCATTAGACAACAAATCAAATGGTTAGCAGGTGATTGTGACATTGTTGTCAATATTATGAGTATAAGATATTAAAAATAACAAAAAAAAAAAAAAAACTCATAGTAATGGTTACAATGGATCCAATGAGATAAACCCGAGACCCGACGGATATAGGTTCAACTTTGGGACCCGACAGATCAGGTACGAGTTCAAAACATGGACTCAAATGCATTCGGATATGGGTCTGGCTCCGAATCCGAATATTGCCCATTGCCACCCCTAATTTGAAGGGATAGAGAGGGAGGAGACGGTATAAAATGGGGAATTCTACAACTGAATGACTAGGTGAGAGAGAGGCAATGTTACATAGAGAGGCATGGTTCCTAAGTCTTGGATAACATGATATGAGATCCAGGAATCTAACGAGCTGTAGAGGGAAAGGTGAAAAACTCTCGTGCTAGCAGGAGAGAAATTTATGGAATCCGTGACCACGGGAGAGATGCTAGGAATCTAATGAAAAAGGAGTATAGACTTGTGTCATTATATTTGCACATCTCGGTCAAGTGTTGTATACGCAATGAAGTTGTAGAACATTACGAAGAATAAAGTCATAAATCCTTCATTCATAAATATAATGGACAACAATTCACATGAATATAAAGGACAAAGAGAGGGAGAATTCGTTGTTGGAACTTTGTGGTACTATAATCACCCATTTTGAAATTTAATAGATAAGAGTTATTGGTGTCTTTGTATAAAAGACAAAGGCTGCCGTTTATATAGAGTCGAAGTTCTACACTATTAAAATAAAGTGCACTTTGAAATGATGTCGAGAAATGCGATTTTAATACAGGAAAACTTTGTGATAACCTTAAAATATAGTTTCATTTTTATTTATAAAATTTAAAACTTAAAAAATAGTGTAGATCGAGTAGATCTATGAAATCTTGAAAATTGATGGTAAAAAAATATAGTACAAGTGCATATTGATGTCGAGATCTTCAATTTGAGAATATTTGGGCATCAAAACAACCTGTTTTAGTGAAATTTCGAAAGTGCACTCTAATTTGATTGTTTACAGCCTCAGCTCTATATAAACTTTTTCCAAAGATAAATGGTCTCTTTCTATATATACTGGACTGCATTTCCGCAAGTCCAGAGGTACAAAGCATCCATCTTGGTCTATCTAAAAACAATTGCAATTAACAGTCCAAATGTTTGCTTAATGTAATTATTATTTTTAATTTTCAATTTTCTTTTCTTTCATATTCCTGTTCTCCACGTTAAATATTATATATACTCTGAAAATTAGGATCAAAATATTTTTTAAAATATAATTATTGTCATGCTCGTATTTCTACAATATACGGGTTGGCCCCACGCTAATCGCGTCCTATATATATGTAAAGAGCTAACAAAACTCTTGGCAGCTATAATGAAAACTAATATAGGTAGAATCTCTGTTGTCAGATTTTCATTGGGTTGTTCAAAATACATATCACTACATGAATTTCAATCTTTTTTGTAGAAATTTGATCATGATGAAATTTTGGGCATGTGTACTAAAAAATAGGGTGTGAAAGAAAATATATAAAACAAGTATTTTATAAAAAATAAAATGACCAAAATATCCTTAAAAATGACAAGGGTAATTTGGTCATTTAAAATTTAAAAATATTTATATATATATATATATATATACGAGAAGATTCTCAATTAGGCCAATGGAAAGAAAAATTTATTGCTGGTCTACCCTATTTATTTGCAGAAAAAGTCAAAGATAGACTTAGAAAGAAACATAATGGAATTATAGTATATTCAGCCTATACACTTGGAGAACTCTCTGCAGCAATATGTGCTGAAGGATTAGCTTTATGTACTAATCTTAAACTCAAAAAACAGTTAGATAAACAACAAATTACCAAGCGTAAAAAACTTGGTGATTTCTGTGAACAATTTGGATACCATATAGATAGGAAAAATATGCCTGAAAAGTTATATAAGAAAAAGAAAAAATATAAAAAAAACAAATATAAATCCAAATCAAATAAAGTACATAAACAATATAAAAAGTCTAAACAAAAATTTATAAATAAATTTTCTCCAAATACAAAGAATAAAAAGAAACTTCCAGTATGTTATAAATGTGGAAAAGTTGGTCATTACAAACACCAATGCAAATTAAAAAAGAAAATAGAATCATTACATTTAGATGATTCAATTAAATCAAAATTATATAATATAATCAACTATGATTCAATATCTTCAGATTCTACTGACTCACATATAGTACATATTCAGGATGATGACCTTTTATGGACAGAATCATCTGATTCTTCAGATTCTTCGACAGACACAGAATCATCCAATTCAATAAAAGATACTAATTGTAGTTGCCCTATACCTACACATAATCTTCATATGCTTACTCATGAAGATAATTTAATATTAGATATTATTGAGAAAATTACAGATCCAGAGGAAAAAAGATTTGTAATCACTAAATTTATTACAATAGCTAAAACAAAAGCAAAGACACCTCCAATAAATAAAACACCTGATGAATACAATTTTGCTTCTATTATGAAAAGAGTAAGTGAACAACATACTTCTCAACAAAAAGAACCTTCTATTTCAGACTTAAATCAAAAAATCAAAGAAGTTAAAAAAGAAGTATTTCAATTAAAAAATAGTTAAATATAAC
>NW_006494943.1:1067777-1099151 GCF_000471905.2 Amborella trichopoda
GAAATAAAATTCCAACAATCTAAAGTCAAGGATGATATAGATATTAAGTCAAGATGGGCAATGGGTGTCCACGTGGGCCCATTGCCCATTGCCCACATTTTAAGTGTGGATTTTTTATGAACACAGTCAAGGACACCCATTGCCCATTGCCCACAAATCCACAAATCCTATGTGCACTCACCACAATTGAAACTCCATCGAGGCAGAGGTTGATCATAAGGCTTCAAGGTGTTGAAATTGTGTGAGGTTATCATCCTTCCTCCTTCAACCTTGAAGCAATCCACGGTTGTAAACTATCATTTACATCAAGGTATTTCTATATCCTTGTTCTTCATTTGAAGATGTTTTGATCTTAGATTGATCTATGTGTTTAAGGCTATGATCTATGGTTAATTGTTTTGGTTTTGAAGGGAATTTTTTTTGTATTTTATAAGCTTTAATTGACTGATTTTTTCTGATATTTTCAATCAATTAGAACTCATTATCAAGGGGAGACTATGGCGATTGTTTTCCATGCCTTGCCTTCGTAATTTGAGCTTGACATAGTAATTTTAAGCCTCCATTTCTCCCATAATTTTCCCACTTGTTTGGATCCCAATTTTGGAAGGTCCTTTCACATATAAAAATATAAATCAAAGACGTTATTGCCTCCCATTGTGTTTGATGGTGTGAATTTAGCCTTAATTGTTAGATTTTCCATCACGTCACTCTGGTACATATGTAAGACCTTAACCATGAACTGGCAATGAGAGCTCTCAAGGCTTTCCATCATCATTCTATTTTGAGTACCTGAGCGTACACATGTTTATAAAGTGGAGATTTGAAGTAGTACCAGGGACTTCATGCAAGGTGTACATAATAAAAAATTTCAATTCATTTCGCGAAGAGCTTACAAACCCTTAGGGAAATCCCCACAATTACTACAAAATAGGAAACTTACTAGGATACTTGTCTTCCACTAAATAACTTTCAATTAGAACTTTACAACGATGAGGCTTGCTATGTTACAACAGTTTTCAAATCACAATATCCTGAGAAAAATAAAAGTTGAATATGATCAAGTGTGCATAATTTTGATATAACTTTGGGAAGCTAATTTAATTCTCAATCACCGTGCGTCTACCGCAACAGTTTCAGTAGAACTTTGTTATCGCTCCCAATTGATAGCGCAAGAGGGATGACATATATCTGATCTTCGAAAGCATAAACACTATGCCTCGCTAACCAACATTTATGGGCCAAAATGAACCTCATGTGGGACACATGATGAGAGCTTTAGGTGGGAGAAACACGACTGAAATTGGCTCAAATGGTGTAGTTTAGGAACTACAGTTTGCACAAGGTGTCCATATACCAAATGAGAACAAAGGTGCACGAGCGAGTATTTGAGGAACATCTTGAGCTCTATATTATGCATGTAAATGGCGTATATTATTTGAGTTTGGAAATAGAATGCTCAAAACTACACCATGGACATATAACATAAAAGACCTTTAAATACTACAATCAATGAACTTTAAAAGAGAAAAGATAAGGTCAATACGCTTATTGTTATGATCACTTACAACAGAAAACTCTCTCCCAAAACAGAAGGTCGGTGTGTAGGGTCTTGATGAGGCTCAATGCTTTCAATGATAGAATTAAGAGTACACCTTTTCTTTCATCAAAGGGTGTTTTAAAGGCTTAAGATAAAAGAAGGTGATATATGAGAGTGGGGTGTGGCTCTTTAAGGGAGGCTCGCAAAATGAACAAAAGGGGTGATAGAGAAATAGCGTAAATGAGGCCGGGTATGACACCTTTTTATAGAGGTTTCAATTGTGGGCATTATCATAGATTAGATCTTGGTCATCCATTGAGCAATCCAAGGATTGAGAGAGGCTAAAGGCCTAGCCTAATCAATTATTATTGGTATTTATCATGTAAATGGTGATTATCAAACAAACCTTGTTTACGATGCAAATCGGAGAGATCTTCAGAGAAAAATCCCTCAAAACTGTACCACAAACGGATTTTTTTTAAAAGAGTGATAGAGAGTGGGAAAAATCAAATTATAATCTGAGGCCATATCTATTAAAAAATGAATAGATCCGCTCTCAGATTAGTGGCAGAGACAACATAGATCCAAAAAATACGAAATATTGAATGAAATATGAATAAAAACCTAGATCTAACAAATAACTGAAAAATAAAAGAAAAGATGGTGAGAAATCCAAAAGCACAAAATATTGAATGAAATAAGCATAAAAACCTAGATCTAACAAAATAACTGAAAAATAAAGGAAAAGATGATGAGAAAAATACCTGGCCGGGCCAGTCAACCTTGCAAAGCCGAGGCTTCAAAGCCTCGCTTATATCAGAACTGGCTGAGTTTATGACGTGCATCCTCTTTGTCTCTTTTCATGTTTTGACCAGGCCTTGGCTTGATTGGATGGATCTATCAATCTAAGAGCTGCATGTGGCCTAAAGATTAAGTTTTCCTAAATCTAGGGTTTGCTCATAGGGTTTCTCTCTGGGCTCTCTCTATCTCTCAGATCATACTAGAATGGATATATACCAATTTCAAGAAGATTTGCCATCCAAATTTCTGTTTTGGGGGTCAAAGGGAGCCCAAATCTGACATAAATTAGTAGTTACATTTTTGTGATATTTCCTACAAAAAATCAGGTAAAAATAAGTTGTTTTGCTATTTTTGCTAAATTTATTACTAAAACAATGGTCTTGCAGGATTCTAGATCACATGATAGAGATCACGGACTATGATGGTCTATAGTTCAGGGGTTTATTGGGATAATGTGGTCAGAATTTACCAGTTTTTAAAAATGGGGTGTCTACAGTTGTCTCTCTTTGGCACTCCCTGTCCTTCGAGGGACAAGTGAGTGGCAAAGAGGTAGACACCCTTAGTGCTTCCTGTCCTTCAAGGGGCAGGTGAGTGGCATAGATAATGCAGACATTTTAAATTTTATCCTGACGTTTTATGGTCAGATGGCACACCAATTATCCTTGCATGGCATTGCGCTCCCCGCTCACCCACCTAGGGCATCTTTATCCTAAGGTTTCTGACATGAGATATCGGTGAGTTACACAAGCTTGAAAATCGAGTTGGATTTTTTGGCCATGCCACTTAACTTCAGGGGTTTTCACAATTTCAAATTCTTAAACCTGACATTTTTTTAATTCCTTTAGGGTTTCCAAAGATTTTCTATTCTTGTTTAGGAACATGTTTGCCTGGTCAATTCTGAAGAGAGAGATGAGGCGGCAATGTGGTAATCATCATATACGGGTGTCCAAGCTCATTCGTTTTTAAAAGTCTTTTTAAAAATTTTGAAAATAATGGAAGAATTTTGAAATAGAACACGGAGCTTTGGACAGGTCACGATTTTAACAAAGAAATCTAAGTTTTTTGAAAACACAAGACATATAATGTAAATTTTGAAATGATAAAGATATTTTGAAAAACAAATGTTTAGTTAGCAATTGTAGCTCATGCAACTATAGAGCCCTCTAAGCAGTTTAACGTCATGCAACGATGGACATGGTAGTTGGCAGTTATACTCTTACATCCATGGAGTGTTTTTTAAAAGAAAAGTCTTGCAATGAAAATTTTAAGTTTTTTTTTTTAAATTGTGGGTCTTACAGTTTATCCATTTTGTGGACCCTATATGAGCGTGTTAGGTCCTTGCATGAATCTTCAGGACAAGGAATCCTCAAATATTTATTTATCTTCCAACCTCAGCTCTTATAATTCAATTCAAAGGAGAGTTCTCTTGGGTTTTCGAGCAAAACATTGTTTTGAAAATATAGGATACTGCTCTTGGGTGTTTAAAATCTCTTTTGGATTTCCTATTTTGTTCCTCCACCATTCACATTTCAAAGTCCAGAAGATCGAGGTCCTTAACAATGTTTCATCAGGTTAATGCTCCTTGATTTTTCTTTCGACATCATTCTGACTCAAGAAGAAGGAAGAGAAGATGTTTAGAGAGAGAAGACTTTGGAGAATAGAAGGAAACGAGGGAACTTCTTCTTTTTCATCTCCCCTGGGGTCCTTTTCGGGTGTTCATCTTAGTAGCTTTTCTGGCAACACTCCTATTCAGATTTTAAGCCCAGAAGATTTTTATTTATTTATTTATTTTTCATCGCCCTGGGGTCCATTTCGGGTGTTCAACCTGGTTACCTTTTTTCTAACGCTTAGGGTTCCTTTCGGATATTCAGTCCAGTGGAACTTCTTCTTTATTTTTGGAGAAGATGACGAAGGAGAAGGATAAGAGTCAGTAGTTTTTTTTTTTTGGCATTTGCTTTAAGACTACGAAGGAGAAGGATAAGAGTCAGTACTTTTTTTTTTTGGCATTTCGCTTTAAGACTATGTAAGAATTTGATCATCTTTCTCTTATCCAGGTGGCAAGGAGGTTCTAATATCGTTTATCCTCTGATTTACCTTGCCCCAAGTTGGCATCCAATATCTCTTTGACAATGGTCGTTGAGTTCCCCTTAGATTGTCCTTTGAATTGTCATACTTGAACCTTGATTTTGGGACTAAGATTCACTCTTAATTTCCTAATCCCTCAATCTTTTGTGTGGACGGATAAGCTCCCCGTTAATGAGGTAATTTGTGCTACTCATGAGGCGTTAATGCCTTTTGAAGTTTGAGGCATGAATGCCCCATTTGGTTATTTGCAAGGGGTGAGTAATCACCTAACTCTTTTTCGATTGTCTCTTTCATTCTAGATTATGTAAGTCTTTTCAGGAGTTAATTCTGTAGTAGGCTCATTCTCAGTGCTTAAGCTGGGGTGAGACTCTCGTACAAGAAAAGTGACTAAGTTAATAGTGGATGACCTTATGGCACGTTGGGAGTTAACAAAATAAGGGTTCAATCTCATTAACTACCCATGTTGTGCCCTCTTCATGAGAAGAGATTGCCCTTATTAAGTAGTTTGATTAGGTTGCAGGGCTTTCTGTTTCGTTAGGAACCTGTTCTTCACGAGATGAACTTTCTTGATATGGGAGTGCCCCTGTTATCGGAGTTATGCTCATGTCGTTAATGACTTATAGAGAGTCTCCCTCTTGAGGAGGTAACATGGTTGGATTTTCAATATCCAATTCTTCATCCCAGATTGATGGATCATTTAAAAAATCTTGTGAAGGTGTTTCTGGAGGTCCCCTAAGAACTTTTAAAAGGTAATCTTTCGTTAATGTTTCAGGTTCTCAAGGTGATAAGTTTTCTTCAAAAATTTGTTCTTTTCTTTTCTCTTGAATAACTATCCTCAAACTAGCCTTGTCTCCCTGATTCAAGGAATCACTAGTTTTGGAGCCTCGACCAAGCTTATACTCGGGTTCATCTTGGATCCCTTGTGAGTTTAATTCACCATCTCACGCATGTGGGTCATCTTTTATTGCATTCACTTGGAATGATGGGTTAAAGGATCATCAATGGGAGTAAATTCCCTTGTCATTCTCCATGTGGTTGAGTAAGTTTGAGTCTCTTCTCGTGATGGTTTTTAGAACAAACGCTTTTCATGATCAAGTTTACCTCAATCAAGTTCACCTCTCCTTCTTGAAAGGGTTCCTCACAAGTCGAATCATTATTCCCTTCTCCTTCTTGTGGAGGGTCGACTATTATCAAGCTATGAAAGACTTTGGCTTGCTCATATCACAATACTCTTTTAAGCATAACATCAAACGAGTAAGGGATTACCCCCAACTGAAGAAAGTGACATATTCATGGGTCATGTTCTCTAATGTCATGCATATCTTCGTAGATACAGGGAGTGGAGTTTCAACGACTCGCATAGCGGCTTCTCTAAATCTTGTTATAAAGTCAGAAGAAGACTCGCCTGACTTCTGCTTGGACCAAGGGTGACAGGTCTTGGTCTTCCAGCACAATAATGGGAAGAAAATTGTTTGAACATTTCATCAAGAGTTGCTTGAGGGTTATCCTTCATAAATTTCAGTGCCACATCAATGGCTTTTTTGATAGGCTATGAGAGAACATGACCTTAAGTTGGTTGGGAAGGTCTCGTAGTATATGGGCTATTAACAGGTAGGCGTTGATGTGTGCCTCAAGGTCCTCTTTCCTAAAAAACTTATTTATGAATTGTGACATCACAAACCCGACTAGTAGAACTTCTAGGTGTCCTAGAGTCTTTTGTACATATGATTTAGGAGTTGAAAAATCTCATATTCTTATTCTCTCAAAAGGCATTTCATGTTGATGAATTGGGTCGTTGGCATAATGGTGACCTGGCTCGGTTGCATGGTCTTTTGAACCTGTATTTGTGGTATGTGGCTCGTATAGACTGCCTATTGTGCCCATGTAGCAGGTTACCCCAAGGATTGAGCCTGGGAAGTGTGTTGAACTTGGTGTGCCGATTGTCGGACTATAGACTCGCCCGAGTTGAATTGGGCCAGATTAGACCCGTCTCTTGGAGTTTGAACTACGTGGCCATGCAAGAATGCCTGTAGAATAGGATCATCATTTGATTGGGATGGACAACTCGAGTTGCTACAATGACTAGATCTCTGACCTTGGGCAATTAGATCCATTTGTCCCTGACCTTGACCGAATGATCTGATCCTAGGGTTGGGATATTCTCTTGTCGCAACACTAGACCACAAGAGTGAAGGGAGCTCAAAGCTATTGCCAGATGGAATATGCCCCCTCAGTAGTCCTGGGCTCGAGTGAAGACTAAAGTTAGACCCCTAGCCCCTAGTCGATTGGATTGGTAGGCTAGCACCCCTAAGGTTATCCTGGTTTGAGCCAACAAGTTGGGCATGCCTTATAGCTTGAGCTTCTAACCTAATCTGTTTGGATTGACTACGCTGGATGGTGTACCCTCGACTCAACAAGTCTTGAAAGTATGCATGTACCTTAGGATTGTCTTGATACTTGGTTAGGTCAAAACTCTGATTTTTACTGGTGCTGGGTTACTTGGGTAGACTTTCCTTAACTCTGTGAGAACCCATTTACCCCATAACTGGCTGATTACCACGACTGGAATGTTGGGCTGCTAATTGACCATCGGGGTTAACCTGACAGGATTGGTTGACTCAAGGATTTCGGCCAGAGCCTTACTCTTGGCATGTCAACTGAATGTAAGGCTAAACCCCATGTCGTGGAGGATTGCCCCAAGCCTAACTCCTCGACTATTGAGGGTGTTACAGACCCTACTAACCTACTGGCCCGCGGCTTCTAAATCATGACCCTGAGGGTTACCAATTGGGCGGCTCATACTACTAGGTATGGTTCTATGGTGGTTGAGACTCGGCTCACAGATACAAGTGCTATGGATTTGTGAAGGAGCATTGTGACGGTTCCTTTCAAACTGATTGGGTTCCTTGGATCTAGACTGGGCTGGAGTCATAGGGTTGGACCTTGCTCAACTTTGATCTTGGGCCATGACTCCTAGACTTGTGCTAAACTAGAAGGTAAGATTTGGCTTGGACATGGACCTAGTTGGACCAAGACTCGAACATGGTTAAACGTAGACTGAATGCAAGTTAAATTGAGGCTTAAACCAAGTGTGAGCCTTGTTTGGACTAAGGTTTGAACTTTAAACTAAGGTGAACCTAGTCTAGGTCTAGGGATAACTCTGAATCTAGACATAATCTAGGACCAGACTGGATGGATCTTGCTAGACTCGATGGGTTTTGCTTTGGATCCTAAACTAGGATGAACCTAGACTAGTTTTAGAGGAAACTCTATACTTAGACTTAGGCTAGGGCCTAAACTGGAGCCTAGACTAGATGGGTATGAGTCTTGGCTCGAAAACTGTCAAACTGCTCGATTCATACACGGCCTAAGAATCTTGCCTCATGCAATCGAGGTTATTCAGGCCTATCCAGATCCCAATAATTTTGATTAGTGCTGATTTTTTAAGAGCACTAGTTTTCAAGTGTTGTATACTTTATCTCCTTGTGTAGTTGTGCATTGTTTTTCATAAGAGACACAAAGTAAGTTGTATACATTATGTTTTGAGTGTATGGAAAGGTTTTGAGTGGCTCTAATTTCTTTTATGTCGCTGCAATTGACGCACAAAGTGACAAACGTGATATAAGTTGCAATGAATTGAAGGTTGTATTGTTTAGTTTGTTTAAAATTTTATTTTATTGATAATATTTGAAATTTTATTGCTAAGAAAAGGGAAGGTACAAAAATTACAACAAAGCTACATCATCTGAGCCTACCAAAGAATCGAAAGATACTCCTTTTTTAGCCAAAGCATCCGCTAAAACATTTGCCTCCCTATAAATATGTTGGAAAGAGAAATCAGCCCTATATGCCAATTCTATAATTTGTAACCACGAATGCCGCAGTTGCCAAGGAACTCTTTGTTCCCCCCGCGGCCAACTTTTTTTCAAGCCTTGTAATAGGGATGTCATTTCTACAATATTGGCTGAGACCACTCCACCAAGACCAACAAAAAAAATTACGATTGTACCATTTCAATCCCTAACCACACCCCCCATACTTGCATCTCCTGAATTATCGAAAGAACTTCCATCAAAATGCAACTTGTATCATCTTTGCAACAGCAGAATGCAAAACGAACGCGGGCTACTTAATGCACTCATCATTTTAAATAGATTAAGCAAGTTTAACCGAACATCGATCACCCCACCCCTCTTTTGTGATGGATAGCTAGCACCACAAAGCGTAAAGAATATTACTAAGAACTCTATCCAAGGACAACGACACCACCTCAAATGTTCTCCGATTCCTCTCCTTCCAAATCTTCGAAAGTGGAACAAGGAGAACTGCATCAAAAATTCTAAAATATTGGGAGTCATCACCCAAGAGAACCCCAGCTACGTGAAAACACCAACTCCAAATATATATACAAACGGACAATGAAGAAATTAATGCGACACTAACTCACTATCACTTTTACATAAAATAAGACATTCAGGAGAACATTTCCTCTCTTAATAACAAAACTTTCTCTTGCAACACTAACCAGATAAGGACATGAAACCCATGTGGAGTTGAGCACTTCCAAATTTTACTCAAATTTTGATCTGACCACCTCCATCTATCATGAACAAGATAGTATATGTTATTTTTATAGAGAAATGTCCATTACTCTCTAACTGCCAAATAAACTCATCCGGCTCATGCTGCGAAATGACACCTAAAGCCAGACTTTGCAATAAAGATAAATACTAACTCAATAACCCACCAGGAATCTTATTGTATGGGAAATTAATATTCTAAACAATTTGATTTTCCCTTCTCTCAATGAGATCAGAAATCATAGCATAAGGACTAACAATTCTATAAAAAACAACCACACAAGAAATTTTCAACAGACTATCTCCCAAACATTTATGATGCCAAAAGGAAATAACATCTCCTCTTCTAACTACCCATCTTACATTGTCTGCCGCAATATGCTTAGTAGAGCAAACCGGCCTCCACATAAACAAAATATTTGCACTTTGTCTACCACAACCAATCCATTGACCACTCCTATCTATATCATATTTTGCAATCAGAACTTGACACCATAATTGATCCTGAAAATGCATACTTCTCCACCACCATTTAGATAAAAGGGCCATGTTAACCAAGGAAACCCTCCTAATCCCAAGCCCACCCTCACTTTTCGGGATACATATTTTATCGCATCTCAACAAATGAAACTTTTGTTTTTATTAAAGGAACCTCATAAAAAATTCTGCATCATACACTCTGAGGCATCTGGAGCATAGACATCATATAAATTGGGAGATTAGCTAAACATGCATTTACAAGCGTAACCCTACCTCCAATTGACAAATAGTTTGGATTCTAGATATCCAACTTAACCCTGCACTCTTTTCGTAACCTTATCCCATGCCGAAACTGGAAACCTAGATATGGAAATATGCATTCCTAGATAAGCAAAAATGAAACAATCTATTGAGCAACCCATACAATCTGACAAAGAAGTCAGTAAATTCTCATCACATCCTATCCCAATGATAGATATTTTGTTGAAGTTCACTTTCAAACTCCAAAGACACCTCACAACAAATGAGAAAAAGACAGATATTAGACAATTGACCTGGAATTGCCCAGCAAAAAATGGGAGTATCATCCGCCTACTAGAGATGAGATATAATTGAACCCTCTTGTGTCACTTTAAAACCTTGAAAATACCCCTTAACTTCAATATTTCGAAGCATAAGACTGAAGCACTCTGCATAAAGCGTAAACAAGAAAGGGGAAAGCAAGTCACCTTGTCTAAGTCCTTTAGTGGCTCTGAAGAAACCTTTTGGATTATCATTTATCAAGATGAAGAAGTGAGCCTAAGAAAGGCACCCCAAATCAATTATCTTTATTTCTGCCCAAACTGCATCCTAGTCATGATTTTCAATAACACCTTCCACTCCATCCTATCATAAGCCTTTTCCATATCTGACTTAACCACTACCCCGGGCTCTCCATTCAAAACACGTTAGTGAACACATTCATGTGCAATTAAAACACTATCAATAATAAGTCTATTTTTTATGGAAGTCATCTTAGGTCCCGAAATACCCAATGAAGCACCACCTTAAGCCTTTCAGCAAGTAACTTAGCCATTATTTTGTAGAGACTAGTTAACAAGCTAATAGGTCTAATGTCACTAAGGCTAGCAATAACAAACCTCTTTAGAATTAAAGAAATGTACATTGAATTAACTCCTTTAAAGAAGAAACCTCTCTCCAAAAACTCTATAACCATATCCAATAATTCTCCATTAATCAACCCCAAAAATTTCTGAAAGAAAAACAGAGGACACCCATCTGGACTTGATGCTTTATCTCTAGGAAGAGATAAAACTTCCCTTTTCAGTTCATCCAAGGATACATCAGCTTCCAATTGAGCAGACATATGGCTATGGATAGATCTAAAATGCCCATTATCCAAATTGGGCACGAAAGAACCTCAGAGGAAAAAGCCTTACAGAAATGATCTATAATACCAGATTATAAACCCATTGTATCCCCTTCCTCCACTCCAGGAATAGACAAACCCAATAAATCATTTTGCCGCCTCCTAGCACTAGCAATAGCGTGGAAAAACTTAATATTCTGATCACTTTCTTTAAGCCACTTCACTCTAGACCTTTGTTTCCAATAATTTTTTTCTAATCTAAGGAGCTCTTGTAACCTTCGCATTTTCTTCCAAAAGAACACCAGAATTATGAATGGCATGATCTAAAATTAAAGTGGATTGCCATTGTTTAATATTTTAAAGAGTTGTATCTTGGACTTAGTTTCTATACACTACTAAGTGGTATCGGAGTGAAACCCCTTTGTCATTTTTGTTGAACTTTAGAGTGTATTATAGTTGTTGCTAAAGTACATGCTCACGACGACCAACGCTATTGTAACTGAGCTTCTTAAGGATTGCCTAGAGTAGAGAAGGAAGGCTCACTATGTTCTACATGAGGAGGCTCACTATGTTCTACATGAGGAGGGCCTGATACCTCTCATTACACAAGATCCTCCTCATAAACATAAAACCAATTCTACACAAGTTCAAGATATGACTACACGAATTAGTCTACTCGAAATCAAAGTGCTAAGAACATACTCCGGGCCACTATATCTTTCACCTACACTAAAGAGCATGAAGAATATAGGATAGCCAAGAGATATTGATAAAGATGAAAAAGACATATGATACTTCTCCTTATCCTCTATAGATGTGAACAATGAGGAAGTGGCTTGATTACTGGATGTAGAGCATTCTAAGATCGGTGATCACGTAAGGACTTTTAAATATATAGTTAAGGATGTGGAGGGCGTCGATATGGAATTTGAAGTGACAACTCAAACTATCTTCTTATCTACTTTTTCTCCTTTGTGGGAGAATTTCTCTGTAAATTTAGAAGCTCGTGACATCCCCATGTCTATTGAGGACATCACCTTCTTCCTTTAGGTTGAAGAGGAGTGGCGGTTGGTGAGCATAATTGGATCTAAGACTATGATACATATGGTAAACTCTAATCCCTCTTCTTCCTATCTTCCATCTCATGATGTGAATATATGTAATAGAAAAAATAAGAAAAATAATGGAAATGGAAATGCTAACAATAATTAAAAAAAGAAAGGAAAGGGTAAAATGAACAAGCCAAAGGAAAAGACAAAGTTAAAGTGGAAAAATCTATACAATAGGCCACCACTACCTCCATATCAACCCATGGAGTTTTCTAATGTACAATGCAATAGTTGTAAGCAATATGGGCATATACTATGAGATTTTGTCACAATCCACCTCTTTAATCTCATACTTCCGCCCGGCATAGTGATACCTATAGGATTAGGTCTAACACCGATGCCATACCTAAGAAAGAAAGAGTGTTTGTGACCTTTGATATGATGATTACTGCTGATGGAATCCACATATGGTGCCATGACTTGGAAGCCACAGTAATGTAACTAACTTCATGTATGGATTATGGTCTATTAAGAATGTAGAACCGGGGACTCAATACATTTATATGGGAGGCCATTAAAAGGATCCAGCTCTAGGCTATGGGGATTATGTACTTGATGTTATAAATAGAGAAGTTATAGTCTTGAAAGACAATCTCCATGCACTGAGTGTGAGAAAAATATGATCTCTGCTTCCAAAATGAGTGGTGCCAGTTACGTGCTTGTGTTTTAAGGAAAGCAAGGTGTATCTCTATGATGGTAATGTTCACGGGGATCTTCTGTTTGTCGCTCATATGAGCAAGAACCCGGTTTCTATGTGGCCAAGCCTGCATATGTAGAAATGCGGGCCTCTTAATAAATCTATTTTTGAGATGGATTTTACGACTTAATTTTTAAGAATGTGTAATCTCTAATATGGAGATCATGAATATAAAAGAATAAATGAATTTTAAAATCTAATAATAATAATAATAGTAAGAAAACATTTGGACCGTTAGTTTCCAATGTTTGTAAATGGAACACCTACTTGCATCCATCTTTAATATGGATGCTTTACACCCTTTGGACCGCATATGTAGTCATGCGGTCCAGTCCACATGAAACAATTTTCCTATGAGTCTATGCTAAAATTGAAATAAGAAACAAAATTCTTTATGTGTGGAATCATTTGGATGAATTTTTACTTTGACATTTATGGTTAGGTCATATAGGCAAATCAAGGATGTAAAGATTAATGAGATATAGTTTTCTTCAAAAGATGAATGTGGATTTTCAAAATAAGTGTGAGGCATGTATACATGGCAAAATAGTTAAGAAATCTCATAAAAAGGTTGGAAGGGCTACTAGCCTATTAGAATTGATTCATAAAAATATTAGTGAGCCTACGAGTGTGCCTTTAAAAGGGCACATGAGGTATTTTATTACATTCATTGATGATCACTCCCAACATGGTCATACTTATTTCCTCCAAAATAAAACAGAAGCTTTGAGAAAGTTCATAAAATATAAGACCGAAGTGGAAAACCAAGAAGGAGCCAATATTAGGAACCTTAGGTCGGAACAAAGTGGTGAGTATACATCCAATACTTTTCATGACTATTGTGTGCAAAATGAGATTATACACCAAACTATCATTCCTTATTCACCTGAACAAAATGGAGTTGACAAAAGAAAGAATAGAACATTAATTGAAATAGTGAGGAGGATGATGATGGGAACCACCAAGCTTGGAAATGATTTTTGGAGAGAGACAATTCTAACTGCCACATATATTTTTAACTAGACTCCCACTAAGGTGGTTGCACGAACTTCACACCAACTATAGTTGGGGGGCATCCTCCTTCCATTAAGCTCTTCAATGTTTGGGATTGTTCAACCTATGCCTTGATCCCTTCATAAAATATAATCAAACTTGAACCCAAGACCATTAAGTGTGTTTTTATCTCATGGTAAGTATTTCTGATTTCCTATCTAATGGAAATGAACAATAAGTCAACCTCAAATCATAGTCAGCCCATAATATTCCCTAAATATTGTCTTGATATTGTAGAGACCCTAAATATCCCATTTTATGCCAATAATGTTCAATTAGCCAACCAATCACCCAAAAGAGGTAGGTTCTAATGCAAGTTAGAGACAAAAAATGTCAAATCAGGAAAATCTGGAATTTTTTTGCATGTGGCCCGTTTGACAATTATCAGCGATGCGTATCGTGCCGCTGGGAGCAGATGGCTCAATAATGTGCATTGTGTTATTGATGCATGTCAACCTCAAATTGATTCAGATTAATACCTTCATGTTTTGGGTGTATTTTCATCTATAAATAGACCTTCCCCAGACCTCTTCATAGACCCTAACGCTGGTCCCAGTCAAATAAAAGCCCTAAATGCAATTCCTAATCATCTTTCTTTTCCCATAGTACATTCATTCAACTGGATTATTGTTCTTGAATATCAGGGAGTAAGGACTTAATCTTTGTCGTTTGACCCGAAGTCAACTCTGGGTGTCAGTCCGAAGGGCCCAATTCCTACTTCTTTCTTTTATTCCATTTTCTTTATTATTTTCTTTAGTTTTATTATCATTTATCTTTATGTTTTTAGTTATTTTGTTGATGATATGCTAACTATTAGGCAAGATCTTCACGTGATTGAAAAGTTAAAGAAAGAAGGAAGCAAATCTCTTGATACGAAGGATTTGGGACCAATGCAACAGATTTTCTACGTAAAGATAAAATGCAATAGGGAAGCAAAGAAGCTGTGGCTATCATAGGAAAAACATATCGGATTGAAAAGCTCGATATGAATATTGCAAAGCCAGTTAGTAAACCACTAGTAGTACATTTTAGGTTGAGTGAAAGGTAGAGTCCTTTAAAAGAGAAGGAAATGAAAAAAAAATAAAATATATTCCCTATGCTCAGTTTGATGTATGTATTGTTGTATACGAGGCTAGATATCGCACATACAATGGGAGTTATGAGTAGATTTCTTGAATAGTGGATAATTGTAGAGTGGATTATCTAATCTCTCAAGGAAACATCCAAATTGTGTATTTTTCTTTGGAAGTAAAAAACTTGTGCTAGATGGATATACATGTACAAATATAACTGGAGGCATTGACACCAGGAATTTCACATTGGGATACTTATTCGCTTTTGGATGGGGAGCAGTGTCATGATAATCCAAATTGCAGAAGTGTGATGTTATTTCCTCAACAGAGGAAGAATACAAGACGGAGCATATAACTTATGAGTCCTACCACTTTACAATATTATTAAGGTAATCAAATCATTTAATATAACATCAAAATGCCATTGTATAAGGTTCATTTTTCTCCAATACTTCTTCAAAACTTATTGTAAACACCTAAATTGTTCCCTTATTGAACTTTTGAAAGCCCAAACAAATAAGTGCATTTTAACAATGTGGCCTCACTTAAGTTACCTGAGCCAATATGATGGGAATACCCTGCTTGTTTTAAGCTTCCAAATTCATTGTATGTTTTCCATATTAAAAACTCTCATTCCTAAATCAAACACACAAGGGCATATATGTGAAATGTATTTCAAGTAGGCATGAAACAAATGACCCATTAACCCTTAATTGTTTAGGTTTTTATTGGATATGTTTGCCCTAGATTGCTTACTTGTAACGCTCAAAACAAGTGGCCCAAAAAGAATGGTTGTCAACCTTGCTTTTTCAAGTTAAGGAGCTTAAAACTTTCTTTTTCCATTAAAATTCCTCATTCCATGTTCCCAAGTTTGAACAAACAGGAATATATGCTCATTGCTCTTTAATTGATGGGTCCAACCAAAATGATAGTTTTACAGGTATTTGTTCAGGTTAACAATGTGGAACTCACTTCTTCCATTGGAAACCCTTGTTCCAAGTTCCCAGGTCTCAAAAAGCTGGGGTATTCATATCATTTCACTTGAGACACTGAAGTGGCCCCAAATTATTGAAAAAATTCCCCTTCTTGTTCAAGCTTCCAAAAACTGAACATGTATAACTTGGGTATTTTTTAGTAGCTTGCTTTTTTAAAAAGAAGCACCATAGTTAAATGAAACTTATAAAACAAATAATCTAATTTAAATAGGATGATTGACTACCCCAGTGTTTTTGTAAAATTATATGACCATCCAAGTGATATTTTGTCTACATTATGCATGAATATAAAAAGGAAAAAGTTTATATAGAGCCGAGGCTCTCAACAATCAAATTAGAGCCCACCTAAAATTTTTTACTAAAAGAGGTTGTTTTGATGCCCAAATATCCTCAAATTAATCATCTTGACATCAAGATGCATGGACATGAGAAATAAATGGATTTCAAGTTTCTCGTAACGCATATTTGGACTTTCAATTTTCAGGATTTTCAAGTTTTCATAGATTTGCTCGATCTACACTATTTTTTAAGCTTTAAATTTTATAATTAAATATGAAAATATATTTTAAATTTATCACAAAGATTTCTAGTATTGAAACCATATTTTTGACACTATTTGAAGTTGGGCTTTACTTTGATTGTTTAGAGCTTCGGCTCTATACAAACTGCACCCACATAAAAATCACTAATCAACTTCTTTTTTTCTTTTTTGTATAAAATGATATGACCATCCAAGTGATAATTTTACTCTCTCTCTCTCATGGTCCATAACCTCCACCACTATTGGTGTCTCCAGCCTCGCCGCAAGACAAATGGAGAAGCATGTGTTAGGACACTGCCCAGCTATGGAATGTCTCCTGCCCTTTCTCTTCCTCTTCTGTCAACCTCCTACAAAAGCCATAAATGGTGCAAAATGTGGCCCCTGTTACACACCATCCCTGTGATCATATTAGTTGGAAGTGCCAAATTGGGGCCCAACCCTAACTTTCTCAAGAAATGTATGCCTAAGAAATAATATCATTCACCCAAAAGAAATATAAGATCAAAACTTCCACGTAATTTAGCAAGGGCCCACAATTTACGATGGTCAACTCAAGATCAAGATTTGTAGCAAATATGAAAAAATAATCGACACAAAAAGAAATGAGAGTGACTTTTCTTGATTTATGCGTCTTGCCATTTGGAAGTTTTCCCTTGATATTTTGCTAAAAAGTGGCATTTGTGGTACTTGTCAGTGATACAAAAAACGTTAGCTAAACATGGAATTGTTTGGTTCAATACGGGAATAAGACATCTAATGTCAATTTTGCAAATATATAGAAAATCGTCAAAGTCTAAAAAAGAACGGATGATTTGCTATAGTAAAAATGTTATTTTGCTACAGTAAAAACGTCGATAACACTTATCCAAACCGATTCTTGGCCAATTCACTGTTTTGTTTTTGCACGTATTTTTTCACCGGTTCACTAATTTTTTGGACACATGACAATTCAAACTGCCGATTCATCAATCCGTTTTTTAAATCAGTACTTATAGTATCTCTTCTTTCATTTGTTCTCTCTTTTGCCCCTAGATATGTTGCCTTGTCTTTATGGAGCTTGAAGGGTAGATTTTGTGGATGTTGCATAGTGAGTGCCATTAATGTTACACCTGAACAGAAATGGAGAATAGCAAGCTGTTTTGAGGGGCCACCAAATTTATTGGATTTTATCATTAGACAACGCTGGATTTAAATTAAGGAAATAAGGACACTAGTCTTAAAATCTAATCAATATGTGCCACTTGACTGACAATGCCAGGTTACTAGCAGATTTGAGGCGACGTTATATTTCTACAGTAAATGTGGAGGTTGTAATGCAGGGTATCAGACATATGGTTGTCAAGGGCTCGGACTACCCTACGGCAGCACTTTAGAGCAGTGTTCAAAAAATCAAACCGGCCTCGGAATGAAAGATCCTCCTCACAATTTTCGGATTTTGGTGGTCAATAGCTTTAGCTTTTGATTTTGATATGTAGTTTTATTGACATTTACATGGAAAGATCCTCACAATTTGCAAAGTTTGGCTGTATCAATTAAAATACCCGTCTTAACACAAGAAAACAGAAAAGAAAAAACGAGAGAGAAATGTTCGATGGAAAGTGGTTAGGATAAAACCAATCACATGATCGACGAAATTCAGTCCCATATCAAATAAATCCAAAATTTTGTCCTTGTTTATTCTTTATTATGCATTTCATAATTGCATGCAGATGCGCAATACGTTAAGGTCCGGTATTACATCAGATCATAAAACATCAAATGCATTTTTTATTAGGTAAAATTATATATATCCTCTAATTTGTACTTTCCAGACATATGCGCTCTTCCTCCCTCAACATTTTTTTCGTTTTTGCCACGTTTCTCACTCTCTCTAATCCGGTTCGGCACATCCATCACAAATATATCGGATCGACACAACTTGTATCGAGTTGGTTCGACATATTTTTTTTTAGATCAGCTCTATATTCAACTTGTATCGGTCCAACACATTTTTTTTCCTAAACCAGATCTATATTCAACTTGTGCCGATCGAGCACACTTTTTTTGCCAAGCAAACTATAAATTCAACTTATGTCGATCTAACACATTTTTGTGCTAGACCGGCACAACTTGTAGAAAAATAGTTTAGCGCATTTTTTTATCTAGGATTGGCTCTATATTTAACTTGTGTCGGTCCACCACATTTTTGTGTCGAGTCAACACATATTTCTTGGGTTCGTTTTGTGAAAAATCAGCTAGAGTTTATAACATTCATAGCCATTGTGCATTCATATCAATATAAACAAGTAATGGAAACTACACAATATCAAAGCAAGAACATGGAAAGAAAAATCCAGCAAACATTCAATCCACGGAGCACAAAGATTTAACATAGTTCAGCCACAAAATGTGACCTACATCCATGGAAGAATAACGTAAGAATTTACTTACTGATTTAAAAAGATTACAAGGTGAAATCAAACTCAAAATATCAATTTCCAATAACCCTTTCTTGCTATAAACAAAGTCCAAAATAAGGCATCCAAAAATGGGTTCTTTTGACACTTTCTCTCACTAAAACAGGGCACACAACAAACCCACAATTAACTCAAGCTTTTGCTCACTTTTTCTCTTTAAAATAGATAATACAACAACCTTCAAGAGAAAACTCAATTCCAGCCTAATCTCTCTACCTTTTTTTCGCTCTCTCTCTCTAAACAAAAAAATCCCTTTAGTTTCTAAAGTTCCTATAACATCACAACTCTTGGATTAAAAGTCAATCCAATTGTCCAAAATAAAAGAGAGGAAAAACAAATAAAACACCTAACATATGTGATTAATAAAACACCTAACATATGTGATTTTGCTCACACATATAACAATGTTCAGAGTTATATTTTGGAAAGATAGGTCAAAATAGGGGAATTTTTTGTTTAAAAAAATCAATTGTTTTACTTTAAGGTAGTTGCAAAGAAAAATAATATAAGGTTAATTATATAATATCAAAAGTGTGTCGGTTGAAGGATTTTAGAAATCAAAGTTTGAGAGCATCTATAATTTTTTTTTATAAAGGGATTGTATATAAAAAGACCATTTACTTTTAGTATGAAGTCACTAGTGTTTATAACCATCAAATGTGAAATCTGATAGCTTAGATTATGTCACAAGAACTCTAAAAAATTTCTTTAGAATTTTGAACTTATTCATCAAAATAAATATAGCTACCCAATTTCATATTCAATGATCAAATTTAATTGTTACCACCTTATACCTAAGACAAATAATAATTTGATTGTATATTTTTCTTTTCTTTTTGACCTTTTCATTACCGCAAAATCACAATTACACGGGAGGGAGGGAGAGGGATATTGAATATTTGTAAAGGGTACAATGAGTAAAATTGACCACTTTCAAAAGCGAAGGGCCACTACCAAAAGTGGTGGGCCCCACAGTGCTATGATTGGGCGTTAGGAGATATGCAATGCATGCATGTAAAGGATGTGGAAGATTAAAAAGCACAGGGGCCCACGCTCCTACTTGGTTCCCATGTGTCGTCCATCTCCAACGACTTTTGACACATGTGAGTTGTAATGCACATGCCAGTTGACAAGTGTCGGTCGGCCTATTGCCCGATCTAACGGCCACGTCGAGGACAACTCAGCCACGTGGGATCCAGCGTCAGAGCCCGTTAACGGCGATCCCCTACTCGTACGTGCGGCCCACGAATCTTATTGCAATCCTAATTTTTTGTTACGTAGTGAGGCTTTGTGGGGAAAGGGAAAATGGGTTGTTGTGTCTACACTTTAGTTATCCTTTGTTATTCCTATTTAAAATAAAATAAAATAATTTATTTGCCTAAAAGAAATTGGCTTTATTAGTATATGTAAGAGTGCTGTTTGTATAGGGTCGAGGCTCTAAACAATCAAATTAGAACGTACCTTCAAATATTGTTTAGAAGTGTGGTTTCAATATTAGAATTCTTTGTGATATCTTTAAATATACTCTAATTATAAAATTTTAAATTTCAAAAATATTGTAGATCGAAGAGATTTATAAAAAATCTCAAAAATTGAAGGTCCAAAAATACATTACAAGATGCATTATTTTCAAAATTTAAAATCTATTTCTTTCTTATGTCCATGCCTCTTGATATCGAGATGAGCAATTTGAAGATATTTGAGCATCAAAACAATCTCTTCTAATGAAATTTTTTAGGTGCGGTCTAATTTGATTATTTAGAGCCTCGGCTCTATATAAATTTTTTCCTATTAGTAATGGGAAAAGTTTATATAGAGCCTAGCATCTCAACAATCAAATTAGAGCCTACCTCAAAAATTTCATTAGAAGAGATTGTTTTGATGTCCAAATATCATCAAATTGATCACCTCAAAATTAAAATGCATCGACATTAGAAAAAAATGTTTCCAAAAATTTGTGAAAAGGTTGAGGTTTACATAAAATTGCGACTCTAAATAATCAAAGTAAAGAGCCTCTCTAAATTTAATCAATTTAGAATAGCTTAATAATTTTTTTTACATTTAATTATCAAATTTTAAATATTGAAAATAGTTCAAATCAAATCGGTCTATAAATACATGAAAATATTAAAAATAAACAATTCTCATAATGTGTTTGCAAGATGTATACTATATTTGGGACTTAGAAATATTTTTTTTTTCGTATCCATACAAGTACACCATCTTCGATGTCAGAATAACTTTTTTTCGATAGATATTTGTGGCACACTTTAATTTTATTATAAATTTTTTCCTTTATGAAAACAAGGTTGAAGAAGAATGTTTTTCGCCCACCGCTTTTATTATTCCTTTTTTTTTTGTCGGAACATTTCCTTTTGTGAGATTCCTAACGGATAGGGATCACGCAATTAGTATTAGTTTAATAATTCTTGGAATACCATAATTGCCCATTATTTCTGTTCCAATCTAAATGACCTTATTACCCTTACTGTCTCATAAAAGGACGCGCATATGCCCTTGACCGAGTTTTCCCTGATTGTCATACTCTATGCGGTGCGCCCAATGAGAAATAATTTGAAGCTAGGTGAAAGAAATGGGAAAATATATATTCGATTTTAACAAATACATCCAACCTAGCAGAAGGGTTACAGAGACATACTTTAGAATTTCCGCAAAAATAGAGGATCCTGATAAGGGATTTGCAGGTTACAATTCAGAGTGAGGAGAAAATGGGACTTACATAGGTTACAATTCAAAGTGAGGAGAAAATGGGACTTACATTCAAAAAGAAAAAATGGGACTTTTATATGAACTTTGAAGTAACATGATAAATCACGACATTACTAAGGAAAATCATCCTTTCTCAAACAATTACCAAGGACAATCATCCAAGTTATTTAGAGAAGGGTGTGGTTTCCATAAAGTTGTAACCTTAAACAATCTAACATATAATTTACATATAATTTTGATGTAAAATATTCGTAAGATTATCTCAAAATCTATTTTCAAATCTAAATATAAAATTTTAAATTTTAAAAATGATTAAAATCCAGTTAATCTATAAATATATAAAACTCTTGAAAATAGATGGTCTAGATAATGTGTTGTAAAATACACGGAGACTCAAATCCTTTCTTTTTCATCGTCATACATATCTGTGGAGTTGATCAATTAGAGCAGTTTTTCAACCTTTACTGATGGATTTGTTAGGTGCTTCCGTATGTACATTGCAACCTTACATAAACTTTTGGAATTAGAGTAAGAGTGCATAGTGTAAAACAAATGAGTTGAAAGATTTCCTACTCCCTCAAGAGTATCCTATTTATTTATTCCCTAAGGCAAATCTTACTCTAGGGATATCTTTTGGATCTCAAATTTTGGGGATGTGATCTTTGTAATCCACAAAGAACCTCAACGAAAAAAAAATTGAACTCTCACTCTCTATGTGCCTAAGAAATAAATCATCCCAAAATTGTACAAGAACCATCTAATTTTTTGAGGGAACGATATAGATGCTTATGAACACAAAATCTATTTTTTTTTTCTTGAAAAATAATCATATAATTATAATTAGATAGATCTTAAGACTTAAAATAAATAAATAAAAAACTCCCAAGTGAGTGTTATGCCAGAGGGAGTAAATATATAGTATGCTCCCAAGGGAGCACAAAATACTAGCTCATTAACAAATGCTAAAAGTAAAAACCTTGAGAAGGGAGCCTAATCATGCTTCCAAATCTTTTCTTATTAACGATAATCATGTCTTATCCCCGATATTTAAATAAAAAAGTAACATGCATCGATGTTCTCACGTCCCTTTAACCGTCACCGGATACGGAACGAATTCCTTTTCTATTCTTTACAACGCTATATTCGCGTGTGATCCGCTGGATCACACCTTTCATTGATCTTAAATTTCGGGGGCACAGGCCTAAAGGGATTTACCGGAATCGTGAGTTGGATTTGACGGTTATCGTGAGTTTGTTGGGATGGGATTTAATTTTCCAAGGAAGATCTGGAAATGCGGCTTATCAAATTTAGTACAGTTATGACCTTATTAAGCGAAGCCTCTTTTTTTTTCCTTAAATGAAAAGTATTTTATAATGTGGCCACTCTTAGCACCCATAATCTTGCAAGGGACCACCTTTCAATGTGGAAAAACTGCAAATAAAAATGTAGAAAAAGGGTTGAGATTTTACTTTGGATCCGGAATCTGAATTTCAAGACTCTGGTATGGATCCAAAATTTAGATCCAATGAGTGGCATCCGGATTCAAAATTTGGATCTGAATTGTATCTTGGATCTGATCGAGGTACAGGTGGATCGGAGGATCCGACCTAGTCATTAAAATGTTATATAGTTGTATATATACATTAATGTTATGTAGTATTTTTTTTTATGTATTATTTTATAGATATAAAATAATATATAAATTAATTTTTTTGATCCGATTGGGGCCGGATCCAGACGGACCGCCCATGTATACTTTTTGGATATGTATCCGAAGGGTGGATCCGGACCTGATCCGAACCCTTCTCAGCCCTAATCATCACCTTGACGAGAGACATGATGTTAGTTTTTGTGCTCTTTTAAAATCAAATCGACAGTCACTCTTGACCAAATTTAACTTTGGCATAAAAATCTCATATTTTCATATCAAAACTAAGCTTTTGTATATTCCAAAGTACTAAAAGTAGATATATGCTCTTTGATTTAGTTTGAACACATGTCAAAATCCAGATACTAGTGACAGTCTATTAGAGCTTTTGACCGGAGCTACACCGAAAATTTGATTGGAGCTCCTTTTAAAATCTGACCCGAATTCTTGTAACAAATTGACCAGAGCTCAACTATGAATAAGGGCTTAGAAGTACAATTGGGTCTTTAAATTTACTGACTGGAAACGCATGAAATGCATAGCTTCTTCACTAATTTTAGTTTCAAATCTGTGGGTTTCTCATTAAGCTTCAATTTGAAGCAATTCTAATTGAAAACCATTTAGAAAACCTTAAAGAAATCATGAATTTAAGTTTGATTACAGCAAATTGGCTTGATTGTGACGAACAGTCTGGGAGAGAGAAAATGAGCTAAAATCAATCTTAAAATTTCCCAAAAACTAAAGGGTAAAAAAAAGGGTGCCGTTTGTATAGAGCCTAGGCTCTAAACAATCAAATTAAGCCTATCTTCAAATAGTGTCGAGAAATGTAGTTTCAATACCGAAAATATTTGTGATAACTTTAAAATATATTTTCATCTTTATTTATAAAGTTTAAAGCTTCAAAAATAGTGTAGATCGATAGATCTATGAAAACTTGAAAATCTTGAAAATTGACTGTCCAAAAATACATTACAAAATACACTATTTCCCAAACTTCAGATTCATTTTTTTTTATTTCCATGCATCTTGATGTCGAGATGATCAATTTCAGGATATTTGAGCATCAAAACAACCTCTTCTAGTGAATTTTTTGAGATAGGCTTAAATTTGATTGTTTAGAGCCTCGGTTGTATATAAACTTTTTTTTTGATAAAAAAAACCCAAAAGAAACATTAAAAAAAACTTAGGTTGACTACAGCGAACGTTTATTGCCAGATGCCAACCACATATTATGATAAAATTGACAGAGATTGAAAAGTGACACATGTTTCTCTACTAACTTATATGTGTCGTTGTACTTAGAGGATAATGACACATGTGTTTTTCCTAGTAACAACATGTTGCACAGAGAGAGGAAAAAGACACAAGAAAAATTTCTTATAAAAGGTCTAAGTTCGCCACAGCCTTTATTATTATTATTATTATTATTATTATTTTATTATTATTCTTATTTTATTTTTATTTTTTTTTTCTGAGAGAAATAGTAACGTTTCATTCCATCCTTCCCATCCTTCCAAAGTATTACATTACAGTCAACTTGATAAATACTAAAACAAAACTTTACAATAATGAAAGCAAAAGATTAGAAAAGACTCATCACAAAATCCAAAATACAAAAGCAAAACACAAAAATAAAAAACCAACAGCAGCAAATAATACAAAAACCCAAACGCAAACTAATCGCAGTCAAAAAACAATAAGTTCTGCAGCAGCAACTCCATCTTTAGCTAATCGATCAGCCTACATGTTTCCTTCTCTATAAACATGCATAAAAGATATTTCCATATCACTACATATTATCACGCTTCATTAATTAGTTCCTGCAAAATCCATGGACGGTCTTTCTCGTTCTTCATCCATTGTATAACATTTAGTGAATCACCTTCCACCATCAAATGTCGGTTAAACTCTTTGGCTAATTTTAAACCTTGAAGAAAAGCTCTCATCTCTGCTTCATTTGTAGTTCTTCTTCCCAAAAGTCCCGAAAGTTTCAAAACCATATTCCCCCCACAATCTCATATTATCCCTTCTATACCAGCTGGACCTGGATTTCCAGCTAAGCTTCCATCAAAATTTAATTTGATACATCCCATATGCTTTGCTCAAATTCTCTAATATCTCCATATGCTCTGCTCAAATTCCCGAATATTCTTCTATTTCTCTCTTTTCATATTTCCCAAACCACCATTCCTTTAATTACTTTCCATATAATCTTTCCTTTCTTCCCTATTCCTTCAATCTTCCAATGATTGATTATATGAGCAGCCTGAGATGGAATGTTTATTTGTTTGTCCAGCCATGTTTAAACCCATTTCCAGATAGCTCTAGCATACTTGCAATTTAAGATCAAATGATCTACAGATTCCTCATCGTATTTACCATATTATACAAATATTAGGCTTGATTTTACCTCTCTTTCTTAACATATCCGTTGTTAAAATCTTATTCAAATTAACTAACCACATAGAGTATCTAATTTTTTGGGGAATACGTCATTTCCATATTTTAGCACAACCATCATCATTTCTATCATAATAAAGTAATGCATAACTGGATTTAACTGAAAATTTACCACTTTTGCTCGGCTCCCATACTACTCTGTCTTCGATATTGGGGCTATAAAAGAATTGCTGTAAAATACTTATACATTTTTACATATTCATCTGAAACTTGATTGCTTACTCTTCTGTAATTACATCTAAGGTTCACCACAGTCTGAGTCACTTAACCATGTTGAATTTACCAAATTGGTTCAAATCCAAACTATAATTCACATTTTGTATTCTACAATCCACATGATGGTCATCAGAATAAAATGTAATTTGCATGATCTAAAAAATTTGTATTGAACAACTTTGCTACAGTTTAAACTGCCTGACTATGGAAAACTTTGAAGTAAGATAACATCAACATTGTGTTCCTCAATTTTGTTTCAGGAAAATATATTAGACAAGGGTTGAAACCCCTTACAGTATCATTAAAGGGACCAAAAGAATATAAATTATACTTGAGGGTAGGCTTTTAAATTTCTACATTAATCAAGTGCCTTCTTAAAAATATCCTCGTAGACTCTGACGCCTTTAGTGGAATTGAAAAATTCTCAAATTACACTTGTTCAATGTTAAGAAGCTAAAATAATTAGATATACTATAATAGTTTTACCCCCAAGTATCATTTAGTCAAGAACTACTTGGGGGGGTAAAATTATCAAAAGCGCCTTTAATTGTTCTGGCTTCCCAACAGTGAATGGGGGTAATTTAAAAAAAATTCAACTTTTTTTGAAGATGTGCCCGATTGATAAAACAATTTAAAACTATTCATTTGACTAATTTAGTAAAATCATATGGGGTTTCAACCTTTCCCTTTCATTTTTTCTTTACCAAATTATGGCCCTTGGAAACGACAACGTAGATCACAAAAGGCAGAGTACCACCAGAGAATCGTTATTTTACTTTGCGATGGTTAGTTAGGCATGATTCTAGAAAATTGTGAAATACAAAAATTGCATCCTAACATAATATTTTACTTACATAATCACGATCTTATCTCTAGGAGCCACTTTTTGAAAGATCATGATCCAAATCGAGATTGGTGGAGACCAACCTAGTTTCCAGTCGGAAACAAGAATCGAGCCAATTTTGATGGAATCGCCTACCTTTTTCAGAGAATCAAGAGCCAGGGAACTAAGATAATAATTTCTTAGAATATTAGGGACCGGAAGGAGGGGAGGGGGGTAACAGTAAATGTGAATTCTTAAGGTGACTTTTGTCTTTATTTAAACCACATATTTTACTCCTGTAAGAGATGAAGATAGCCAATCTTGATGCTTGAATTGTTAGATCTTTTTGAGGTGTTACCACTTTTGACTTTGATTTCTCGCCTTGCCTTATCTGGGACCATGTTGTTACTTCTTTATCAGTTTAGAATATAAGTCATATAATTTTGTCTGTATACTTAGACCTTGGACCTTCTCTTAAATAATGCTTGTCATATGTTTATGGCCCCAAGGTATATAATGAAAAATTAATATCTTTTTGAAGTTTTGGCAAATGTCATTCAAATTCAAATTATCCTTGGTGTAAGGCAAGGATTATCATCAGGTTAGATGGCCTCATGAAATTAATATTCTTAATAAAATCAATTCAGCCATGTCTAAAGTTAGCAACTTTATCCTGTGTAGTGAGCTCTATATCTATATCGACTATGCTCTAAATAGAGCATCCTATACATGGACAAATAATTTTTCAGTATAATCACAGATGTTTAAATTAGATAAATTGTTAGTGACACCTTCCTAGGAGATGAAGTTTCATGTTAATAAGGTGAAAGCACTCCCATACTAGACCTCTGACCATGTACCTTGATGTTTGAGACAAGAGGTAATTATTATGGACGTTACGCTTTTTAGATATTAATTTATGTGGTTAGAAGATAAGTCATTAAAGAATGAAATTGTCTTTGGATGGCAGAGTACACAAGTTAAAGGTTGCTGGGGTCACATTTTCTCTAAAAAACTTTAAGATTTAGAAACATAGATGTGAATTATGGGGGAAAGAAGAGATTTGGCTAACCAAAGAATTTTGTAAACCTGTAGTATGATATCTGCTATTAACAATGTGGAACAAATAAATGGGGGACCAAATACAACACATAAATAGGCGAGAGAAATATTAGAAGTAGAATTGGAATATGTATTATACAAGTGGGCTATTATAGAGTTCTTTATGAACATATTTAAGACTAAGCCTTGATTAAAGTTTCACTAGGGTCAGATACCATTCAAGAAGATCTTAGAAACTCGTGCCCTAAGGAGGAAATTCAAGAAGTTGTATTTAGTTTACCAAGGGACATAGCTCCTAACGCAAATGGATTCCCCTTGGCCTTTTGTAAAGAACTCTAGATTATACTCAGTGATGATATATTATCTTTCTTTCAAGAATTTTATCAAAGAAGAATTTCAATAGAGTACTTAACTCTACCTTTATTGCTCTGGTGCCCAAGAAGCAGACCATTCGGACTCTTCAAGACATCATGCGAATTGGGCTCCTATGTACTACATGTAATATTCTTGCCATAGGTTTAGCTGACAGGCTAAAAAGGGTGGCACATAAAATGATCATTGATCCTCAATCAACATTCATTAAAAGACAACAGATTATAGACAATATCCTTGTGCCCCGGGTGATGATTCACTTTGTTAATGAGTCTGAATTCAAGAGAGTGATATGCAAAATTAATTTTGAGAAGGCTTATGATAAAGTGAAATGACACTATTGTGATGAAATATGGAATTCATGCGTTTTGACAAGAAGTAGAAAGCTTGTATTAACATATATATCTCTTATGCTCATTTCTTTGTGTTGATTAATGGAAAATTAGTGGCCATAAAAAAATATATGTTAATTTCAAAAAAATATTTTCAATAGTACCTTAAATATATATCAAGAAGTATTTCTTGATTATCTACAAAATTAAACAAATCCAGTCCTGGTGTTTAAACAATCTTTTTCTATTTTCTTGTTTTAATCTCGGCTAAGACGTCTTTCCTCTCCCTAATCCTTCTATATTCCCAATGGATTGGCTCCAACATGAATTACTAGAGGTAAATTGAATGAGATAAGGCTAAATATTATGTTTCTTATTTCTTATCAGGGGCAAAGATTTAGAGAGATGAGAATCTATGGTACCTTTATTTGGACAAGTTTTGAATAGGATATGAGATTTAGGTAATAGGAATATTGATATGAATTAATGACATGGGTATTTAGTGGCAATTAGCTATTGTAGGGAGAGAGGGAGAGGGAGAGAGCATGAGTTGTAGAGAGAGAGAGGAGGGGGGGGTGTAGGTTCATTTTGTTTCAAGAAAATAGATATTGGAGAGACAGATTGACCCCCAAACAATAAATATTATAAGATATTGATACAAAGCGTCTAAAAACTAGGCGTTTGTTCTCTCTCATCAATCGAACTGGGTGTTAGTTCTCTCTCATCAATGGAGGCACGCTTGTGCTCTGATGCCATTCTTGATTTAGACTGAAGTAGATGTTCTCAAAAACATATTATAGACAATGTCCTTGTGACCCGGACGATTGTTCACTCTCTTAATGAGTCTGAACTCAAGAGAGTGAGGTACAAAATTAATTTTGAGAAGACTTATGATATGGTGAAATGATATTATTGTGATGAAATCTTGAAACTCGTGGTTTTAACAACATATGGAAAGCTGGGATTAGCGGATGCATCTCTTATGCTCATTTCTCTGTGTTGATCAATGAAAAATATGGGTTATTTCAAAGTATTCAGAGGTTTCAGACAAAAGAATCATCTTTCCCCGTTCCTTTAAACCTTGGTTAAGGAGCTTTTTATCATGATGTTTAGTAGAGATCCTTAGGAGTAGCATGCTACAATGTTTAACAGAATCAAGTAGTGGCCTAATTGTCTCCCACCTCCAATACACAAACGATATCATATTGTTTTATGGAGCTTCCTTTGAACATGTGAAATTTCTACAATTGTTTTTTAAGTACTATCAGTTAATATTAGTGACAAAGATTAACATAGATAAAACAACTCCCGTAGGGATCAAATATTCGATTACTATAGATAATGGGCTCAATGGATGAGTTGTGGGCATGACTCCTTACCAGTCAAATACTTGTGATTTGATCGGTGGAAGGAAGACTAAGTCATGCAGGGTGAGATATGGTAATAGAAAGATTTTTGCAATGTTAATGGGTGGAAATGTCATATTTGTCTCTTGGAGGTAGAATTACCATGATCAAAGCTACTTTGGCTAATCTCTCGGCATGTTATCTCTCTTTATTTAGATCCCTAGCCACAATCATATTCAAATTGCATAAAATGATGTAAAATTCTTGTATAGTTATTTATTTATGTATTTATTTTTGGGTGGATGTGTGTGTGTGTGTATGTGTGTGTGTGTGTGGGGGGGGGGGGAGGGGGGAAGATGATTGGAGGTATGCTTACCTGAAAGACATGAGGACCAGGTTTAGCAAGGCTTAAATTAGTGACTGCAAATCTTGTTAGCAAAATGGTGGTGGTGAGTAGCATCATGGGACATACATCTCTAGAAGATGGTTGTCTTTAATAAATATGACACTGATGTGAGTGGTTTGATCATGAGGAGGAGGAAAATAAGAAGGCTTTCAATGGTGTGGAAAGAAATAGAGAAAATTAGACCTCTCTTCTTAGCCTATTCTAGAATGCTTGTTGGTGATGGAGGAAGAACTAAATTCGGGTTTACTAGATGGAATGATGAATATCCCTCAAAGCTGAATTCCCAGAGTTTTATAATTTCGTGCCTCGTTAAGAATGTGGTACATGGGAGGAGTGTAACATTAAATTGGGGCAAAGGAGGTTTGACTTCATGGTGGCACAATAATTCTTTGAACTTTTGAGTATTCTATACATCCACTTTCATTGTTCTAAGAAGGGAGACATATTGGTATGGGAACTTAATCAAGTGGTATGTTCACACAGTAAGGTCACTCTATGCTATGTTGAGCAGGAATAGGTCATCTAATAACTTGTTGGGAGTGACTAAGGTCTAGATTTTCAAAATTCCACATCGCGTTAAAGAATTTCTATGGTTTGTGGGCACATAAAGCATTACTATTGACTAATTGACGAAAAGAGGGATGATCATAATCAATAGGTGTATGCTATGCATGGAGGATGCTGAAACTAATAATCATATATTTCTCCATTGCCTTTTTTTTTCTAAGAAAATGTTTCTATGCTTCTCCTACAACATAAAAGATATACTTCCCCCTTTATCCAGCCGTCCTATGTAGATCAAGTGAGCCATAAATTATTTCATCTAGATTCGACGACTTAGAGTATTTTTTTTTTTTTTACTAACTATATGACTATGAAATTTTGTATGTGATGTCACCTTAATGGAGCGCACCTAAATAAAATATAAAAAAAATATTTTTGATAAAATACAATGACCAAAATATGTTTGAAATTTTCAGGGGTATTTTTTCATTTTATTTTATTGGGAATTTCTTTTATATTTTTTATAGGTGCAAGTTCAAGATAAGATTGGACGCCCAAATTTCGGTGTCAAAATGTTTTGTACAAAAAAAAAAAAATAATATAAAGCATGACATTGTGATTGAGGCTATCTAAGCCGTCCATGTAAAATGGACGATTGGATAGGGAGAAGTATAGAAATTTTATGTTATAGGTGAAACC
>NW_006494943.1:1101604-1143131 GCF_000471905.2 Amborella trichopoda
GTGAAACATAGAAAGCTTGCCCTTCTATATATGGGGATGGATCCCAAAGGAAATTCAGTGCACCTCGGTGATGCCTCGAACACTGAAAGATCCAAACACGATTTTGAGTTACATGCATCTCTCTAAAATTGGCTCGATTCTGCATGGGATTACAGCAGATATGGAAAGAGTGGAACACCAGAACCCTTGAAGTCCAAACTCCTGAAAATGCCGGCCAAACTCGAATTAAGTTCTTCTATGTTGAAGGTCACGCGCCGAAACGCCTTTCTCTTTTATGGAAACCGAGCCCTCCTAAACAACTTGATAGATGTCATAGAGGTGAGACAAAACGGATCTAATTATTAGTTGGGGAGAAAAGCAATAAGGGGTATTCAATATGGAAAACCTTTATTGAAATGACGAAAAGTAAAAGAGAATAATCAAAGCCAAAATTTAAGGGAAAAATATAAAATTGGAGGGCATAACGGTCATGAACATAGAAACGGTCAATCGAAACGCCAAATTACAAGGGGCATTTCCGTCACTTCTTGTTAATAGAATTCGCGCTTTCGAGATTAATCACAAAACAGGCGCAACGGAAAGAAGGAAAATGAAGCCGCGTTTAGTGAGGGTAATGTGATACGGTTTGTATGCGGTCAGCCCGCATATTGTAGAAATGCGGGTTTGGCAATAAATATATTTTAATTTTAATTTTTAGAGAATATATAATTTTTAACATGAAGATCATGAATACAAAAAAAATTAAAATTTTATATTAAAAAACATTTGGATTGTTAATTACACTTATTTTTAAATAGACCACCTATTTGCAGCCATCTTTAAGATGGATGATTTATAGCTCTGGTATTTTGTAGAAATGCAGTCCAATTCGTATGGAATAATTGTTCATAATAACTAAGAGATACACCACATTGCTACAATATGCACTCCAAAGGTAAAGCATCCATCTTAAATATGGAAGCGATGGAAACATGTGGTCCATCCAAAAACAAGTGTAACTAATGGTCTGTACATTTTTTTTAATATAATTATTATACCTCATGGTGCAAACCGGTGGTCCGTCCTCATGATCTCCATGTTGATTATATTTCATCTAAAAATTAGGATCATATTATATTTTAAAAAAAAAAAGTTTATATAAGGATGCAACCTTATAATGTAGAACTACAGATACACCTCAAAAATCCATTGAAAAAGATAATTTTAATGTTGCAAAACTCTTTGATTGATCATCTTGACATCGAGATGTATGATCAAGAAAAATAAAAATATTTTAAATCTAAAAAATAATACATTTTACAACATATTATCTACACTGTCCATTTTAAAGATTTCATATGTTTATAGATCTAATTGATTTTAATCATTTTTAAAATTTAAAATTTTATAATTAGATATAAAAGTAGATTTTTAAATAATTATAAAAATATTTTACATCAAAATTATATACCATGATAAAATCCGAAGGTGCACTTTACCTCTACAGCGGGATGCCAACGGCACCTTTCGAGAAATGTATTATTTGTGAAGCCCGCATTTCTACAATATGCGGGCTGGCCGCATGGAAACCGTGTCATGAAGAGAGAGAAAGAGGCAACTAAAAGAAGGAAAATGACGCCACGTTTTAGTTAGACAAATTGTATACCGCGAGAATGATGTGAGAGAGAAAGGAAGCGAAGCCGCGTTTTGAGAGTGTAGAGAGAGAATGTGGTGACCGGCAGGTCCAGTCACACGGTGACCACGCCGCGTAGATACCGGTCCTTTCAGTTACCGGGACAACGGACTGAAACGGGCTTTAATCTCCTCGCCCTAGAAACCAGGGTTCATTTTTTTTGTAGAGAGAGAATGGTAGGAGAGAGAAAGGAACCGGAAATTCGCAGATATGGCCAGTGAGAGAGTCGGATGAGAGAGAAAGAAGCGGGTAGAGCCATGAAGCCCTTCCTTACCATCGAAGAAGCCTACTGGTTCAGGCTCTCATTGACCTTGCCTTTGCCTTCTCTTGTTGGAGCAAACCACACATCTGCCAGGTTCTGCAGCCGCTAGTGAGTTTCTTTTCTCTCTCTAAATTTGTTCTCTCTCTCTAGAAATCGCTGTTTTTGTGGGGAGGAAATATCTGTGAAGCCCCACATGGCGAGTTGCTTCGTCTCTGTAACATTTCCTGGAAATTTTGTTTTCTTGGGAGAGAGGATTTCGCAACTAAGGGATTTAGGGTTTTCCATTTTGGGGTTTTTGTGTTCTTAACCCTGATTCTCTCTTGTTAGATCTGAGAGACCTTTATATTGTATAATATAGAGTTTTCTATTGATGTTTCTCTGTTGTGCTCCCAACTCCTCCATTGTTCTCTCCTCTAGAATCCCCAGACCGAACACATCCAGGGTTTCAATTTTTGGGGTGAAATCAAAGAGTGATATTCGTTATTTTTCTTCTGGTTTCTGGTGACATTAGCAAAACCCAGAAAGCAAAGCTCATAGATTCTGAATTAATTTATCTTCGCTTTTCTCTCTCCTCTTTGGATACCAAAATATTGGTTTATTTCGAATCTTGATTATCCATAGAAAAACCCTTTAAACAAGTTTGGGATTTTCTCAATTTGTTCGTTTTTTGTAGGAATTCTTTCTTTTCCTGGTTAATACCTGCAGAACCAACATCAAGAAATTCCAAAACAGGGAGGGGAAAGGAAGGATAAGAAATAAAAAGGGAAAATTCCCATAACTGGATTTCTTTTCATAATTTCCATGGGCATGGAGCCTAATCACAGGGCAATTTCTCTGAGGAATGTCATTGTAAGAGCCATGCTCTTTGGGGTCTTCATCCTTCTCTTGAGGTTTGTTTATGTGGTCACTATTCAAGATGTTTCTGAGACCTTCAATCTAATTGGTATTGAACCTGCTTTGAAACGATCTTTCCGATCCTCCGTAGACCAGTATTTCCAATTTCCCGTCGGTGAAACAGTTGATGAATCTCAGAAACGGCTATGGACCAGCAAGAACTGGAGAAAAACGGTGGATTTTTACTCTCTCTCTTTTCAAGACCTCTTAAAACAAAGCCTCATCTCTTCTCAATCCAAGGCCCTATGTGTGGGCACAAAGGACGGTCAGGATGTCCTAGCTCTCAAAGAGCTTGGTGTCTCAGATTCCATCGGCATTTCCTTGAACCCATCCCCGCCTCTTGTCATTTATGGTGACCTTTTCCAGCAACCTTTCCCCGAAGATACCTTTGATTTCGAGTTTTCTGGCAACTTGGACAGTACCCACTTGCCAGAAAATCTTGCCTCTGAAATGGTTCGCACCTTGAAGCCTGGCGGGGTCCTGGTATTGCAAACTTCTCATGCCAAAGACATGTACAGTTTTAATTCTTTCATTGATTTGTTCAAGTATTGTAGAGTTTTACAATCTAGAGAGAGAAACACGACCTCCCTTGGTGTTCTTAGAGAGATAGTTCTGATAAAAGATGAAAATCCCTATATGGATGTGGTCTCGGAAAGTGTAAACCAATGCTCCGTTCCTGAACATAAGAGAAAAATTGCGAGAATGGCAGAGCCACTTATAATGGAGGAGCCATTGAAGCCATGGCTCACTCTAAAGAGGAACATCAAGAACATCAAGTATCTCTCATCCATGGTGGACATAAGCTTCAAGAGGAAATATGTATATATTGATGTAGGCTCGAGGTCCTATGGTTCGAGCATTGGTAGCTGGTTCAAAAAGCAATATCCAAAGCAAAACAAGACCTTTGAGGTTTTTGCTATAGAGGCTGACAAGACCTTTCATGAGGAGTATTCGAAGAAGAAAGGGGTCAAGCTTGTGCCAAAGGCTGCTTGGGTTCGAGATGAAATGTTAAGGTTTGAGATCAACGGTGAGGATTCAGGGAATGGGCGGGGAATGGGTCGAATTCAAATGGATGGATCAAATGTGCAGGGGAGGCGGGAGGTGGTTGAGATCGAGGGCTTCGATTTTGCTAAGTGGGTGAAGAGTAATGTTGACAAGAGAGATTATGTGGTGATGAAGATGGATGTTGAAGGGACTGAGTTTGATCTCTTGCCTAACCTTTTTGAAACAGGGGCTATATGCTTGATTGATGAGATTTTTTTGGAGTGCCATTACAATAGGTGGCAAAAGTGCTGCCCTGAGAGATCCAAAAAGTATAAGAAGACTTATGGGGATTGTATGAATCTGTTTACTTCTCTCAGAGAGAGTGGAGTTCTGGTTCATCAGTGGTGGTAGAAAGAGAAAGGAAGGATTTAGGGTTGGGGATCAAAAGTGAGACCCATCCCTCTATTCTTTTGCTTTATCCCTTTTTGAGTTTTTCTTTACGAATTTTTTCTCTTTACATGTTTCTAGGGAGCTCCTCTTTCATTATTTTTTGTGTTATCTTTTACAGTGAAATGTGTAGCTTCTGATTCCATTTGTGATGATTAATCGGGAAACAAATTTGATTCAGTTGCATATTGTTATAGATAATGCAATTGTGCATGGTGATAAAAAATAAAATAAAATCTTTAAGTTCTTTTTTTTTACCCCAATCCCAACTGTAATTTGGTCGAGTTCTTACCTTTTCTAGACTTAAGCATAGTTTTCATACCTGGAGAGGATTTCAATGGTGATTGGTCACAAGAAAAATAGTAAGAGACAGATAGTCAAACCAGCTTCTTTTCTTCTCTTTTTTCTACTTGTTTTTTCTCTTTCTTCTATTTTTTTGATGTATTAATTTCTTTTGTTTTTCCGGGCAACCTCATCATTTGTAATGAATGGATACCAGTTTCTGGTTATATTTATTTGTTTAAAATGGAGCTTTGGTCTGGTTGATAGGGAAGAAGAAAGGAAAGATTATGAGCCTCATTATTTCTCATGAGTTCTAGTCAACAATGGTGGTTGGTGAAATGGGGCAGGTGGGGATCAATTGTAGCTATTTGTCTACCTTTTCCTTTTCTTTAGGATTTCTAATAGTTTTATTGTTAATTGGTCTTGTGATCATCATCATCATCATATTCTTTTTCCAATTAATTGGACTCCGGATCACATTATCAATTCTTTTTAAGAGCTCCATTTTCTTTTTATTTCCTTCTCCTGATGAGAACTGAGTAGAATGTGCAATTGGTATGATTATAGCAGTGGTTCAACGATGATGAGAAGATCATGGACAGACTGCCTTCTGTTTCTTCAACTCTGCGATATAGTTGATATATGCTTCATTTTTTAAAATCATCCTCTTCTTATGGAGGATTCTGGTAGTTTCTTCTTTTGATATATGCTTCTTTATTGAGAGCCGTCATCTTCTATATAGGATTATTGTACTTTTTTTTTTCTTATGTGACTTGTAGTTTAGACCGACTAAATGATAGTATCTTGTGTAGATTTTCTTAATTATTTGTAGATTTTCTTAATTATTTGTAACCAAATTTTGGCGAAGTCTTCTCTTTGATCGAAATCAGGTTTCCTTTGGTATGTTCTTCAATTTAGTTAAACCTTGAAGGTAGATCATCAAAAACTGATTTTTGGATATAAAACTTAGATTTGACACTAATATCATAAAAAAATTGAGTTTTGGATATTAAATTTGTAGTCGAAAATGTTTGGTACCCAAACCAGATCATTGACGAAAATTTAGAAGAGAGGGGAATATCTAAGGAAATACACGAAAGGGGTACATCAAAGTGTGCATGTATAATCTCACTTCTAGAAGTGGTAATCTCACTTCTAGAAGTAGGTTAGAGTCATCCAGTCCATGCGTTTAACTTTATCGATGAAAATTTCACACCATCTTAAAAGAGGCAGCATGTTTTAAAACTATTTAAAATGATGGGTCAAATCTACATTATTCAATTAAAATATAGACGGTGTAGAATATCACAATCTTATTTCTATAAATAAGAATTCTACCTCATGACACTATATACATTATATTTTTATAAGTAAGAATTCTAATTCATACAAATGACACTCTATATATATTGAATAAAGTTTCGTAAAAAATCTTTTAGAAGAGAGTTTCTTGGAGAGCCCTCCCAGTGATCATCTCAAATTTGAATGTGGATCGTGGATTTATCAACTATGTGGTCTCATTTATATAAGATTGCATCCTTATGCTATTAGTCAAAAATCCTCTAGAAGAGAGTGTAGAAGAGAGTGTTTCAAGGTTGGAGAGCCCACCAATTGATCATCTCAAATTTGAATGTGTGGATAGTGGATTTATCAAAGGGAAAAGTTTATATAAGGTTGCAACTTTAAAATGTAGAATCACCATATGCACCTCAAAATCTATCGAAAATATTATTTTAATGTTGAAAAAACCTTCTAATCAATCATCTCGATATTGAGATGTACCAATATGAAAAAGAAAAGGTTTTCGAGTCTCAGAAATAGTGCATCTTGCAACACATTATCTAGATCGTCTATTTTCAAGATTTTCATATATTTATAGATCTACTTAATTTTAACCATTTTTCAAACTTAAAAGTTTCTAATTAGGTATGAAAATAGATTTTAAGTTAATACTAAAAATTTTTAATAACAAAATTACATGTGATGATAAAATTTTAAAGTGCGCCATGATTGGATTGTTTAAGGTTCCATCCTCATAGAAACCGCACCCTTTTATCAAATATGTGGTCTCATTTACAAAAGTTGCGTTTTATCAAATATGTGGTCTCATTTACAAAAGTAGCTTGTTGACTCTGGAGTGGTACATATATAATTATCACAAAAAGTTAAAAGATACTTTTGTCATTTTTATAGGGTACGATTGAAATTTTTACTATAAAAGAAAAGTGTTGTTGTGCCAAAAATTTTTCATGACACTTGCGAAATACCATTGCACTGTAAGGTAATTATGTACGGGGAAATGTTTTTACGCGACCCAACAACATATAAGTTATATGGAACCATTTCTATCACGTTCAGATCGAACGGTTATGATTGTTCATACCACAATATCACACCAAACATTATTTTATTTTTCATATGTTTGTACAAAACATTTTTAGTAAAATTTTGGACGTACCATCGTAACATTAGAATGAACCTGGAAAAAATAAAAAATAAATATTTCCCATAAAAATAAATAACCAAAATGCCCCTACAAATGTATGGGGTATTTTGGTAATTTTTATCATCTAAAATAATATTTTAATATTTTTTTTATATGTGCCTCTGTCAGATCTATGCATGTCCCAAATTTTGCTTCAAACTTATTTGTAGAATAAGAAATAAATAAATAAAACACTATGAATCGTCTGATCAAGATCTAACGGTTAAGTGCAAGCTTGTGATAATATGACTCAAACCATCTTAGCCATCTACTACTCAAACCATCTTAGCCATCTACTCAGATTTGATAGCTGAAACCAGGATCACATATACCATATATGTGGGTGAGGTCACATAGAAAGCCTTCCCATTATGTAAAGACACAAAAAAGGCGAGAAAAAAAAAAAAAGAGTCAAATTTGCTAAAAAATTACAAGGAAGGTCACCTCCTGTAGTATTTTTTTTTTTTTCCAAAATACTCCTAGATCCGATGATACTATCCCCATACCGGTTTATATTTTGTTTTTTTTTGGTTTACCGGTTTGAATTTTTGTTTTTTTTTTTGTTTACTTAAATTGTCTGGGCCGTTTCTTATGTTTTAAGATAATTCGTAACTGCTCGTGGTGTGCCACCATTATAGGCATGAAACTGCAACATTGCAGCTCCTAGAAAGGTTGAGATAACTGCATCAATCAACTCATTAATAATACCATTTCACGCAGCTAATATTGCACCCTGCTAACATTGATCTTGATACTCCACTTTGGAAGATGTCATTGAAGATGGATTTTGTGACTTTGGTATTCTGACCGTCATACCATATGGTATTTTTATGTACTTTTTAAATATGGTTTCTTCAATGTCATCTCTAATATGGAGTAGGAAAGAAGGGTGGTGGAGGATCCCAATTTGGGTAGTCTGAGGATGATGATTTCGTATCGGTCGCCAACTATCCTAAAACATAGGATACATCCCAACAATGTAAGAAAACTAATATATCTATTCAAAATAGTTTGGGGATGGTATCCTCAAGCCAAGGAGCATTGTGGGAAAAACTAGAAAACGCTACACTAAATGACCTTCCTTTTAATTTTTGAAAAAACTCTACTCTTTTTTTTTTGTTTATATATATATATTACCAACTATTTTTGTATACATACATAGTTCCCTCTAGCATCTTCATGATTAAATTGCCCGTAAAAATAATCTTTCTAATAAAAAGCAATATTTTTTAGTAAATGCACATTTTAACAAAATGGAGTTAATTTGCTTTAGGAGCTTACCTTTGTTGAAAAAGTCTTTGAGAGCCTTATAAAGATCTTTACTGATGATTTCCCATGCAAATTTATAAAATTGCACTAAAAAGTTATCCGGGCCTGGAGTACTCTCGCTTATCATGTCCCATAGAGCGGCCTTAATTTCCTCCATGGTGACTACTTCGACCAATTTGGCTTACTGATCAAGAGATAGTGGACATGATACCAAAAATTGATCCGTCAGGTTAGTGTCAATATCACTTTCTTGAGCAAGCATATCCTAAAAAAAGTTGTTCATATGACTATCAATGTCAGCCTCATAGGCTAGCAAGTTCCCTGCTGACTTTTTAATGATATAATTCTATCATTTCATCTTTTTATCACCGTGGAGAGATGAAAGAACTTAGTATTTGGCCTCCCCGTCTTTAAGCTAATTTTCTCTAGATTTCTGTTTACATAATCTTTCTTCATGCCCTAACAGCATTTGAAGCCTTTGTATATTATCCTGCTCTTCTAACATCAGGGCCTCATTCCATTGATCAACATTTAAATTGTCATTTAACGAAGATAATAGATGTCTGACTGCTACAATCGATTCACTACCATGACCAAAGACGTCCTTGTTCCATGTGCACAAATCAGCCTTCAATCTCTTCAGTTTAGGCACAAACTGGTATATAGTCATGCCCCAACCTCTAGCTTGCCAAGATGTAGAAATTGTGTTCATGAAACCTTGGTGCTTTTCCCACATCATGAAATACTTAAAAGGTTTCCGTCCAATCAGAACCTCATATGAAATTGATACCAGAATCAAGCAATGATCAGAGTTACCCTTGTGAGAGTTACCCTTGTGAGGGAGCTCCACCTTAGATTTAGGAAAAGCCATAACCCAATCGACAATTGCCATTGCACGATCTAATATGCTCTTTATGTTCTTGCTGGTCTGACTATTCAACCAAGAGAACCATCCCCTGACTACCCTCAGGTCAGATAAGTTACAATCTGTCATCACTTGGGCAAAATCACTTGTCTAATGGTAATGAGCCACTTCCTCCCATTTTTTCTGAAATGTCCAATACTATATTAAAATCCCCCAGAACTAGCGCCATGGTTATGAAATTGCAGCATCCACAGTCTTCATATGATCCCACAACGAAATCCTCTGAGATATTGAATTAAAGGCATGCACCCCTGAAATTACTGACACTTGACCATTGTAAATTCGAGTGGCTTCCACTGTAATCATTTGATCATTTATGTCGAACACATTAATTGAAAAATAATTGGTTCTACTTCCATTAATTTTATGATATTGCACATCTTAACAACATTTAACCGCTAAATCACTAGTGTTGCAGAGAGAGCAGTACAGACCAGAACATGGAAATACCAAACTCCTAGGTGCTGCTCTTCCTATAACACCATTCATCATCATAGCCTTTTCCAACAATAAAATGTTATAAGTAACAAACAAATCTACGGAACTGCAGCTATAGATAAAAATATTTATACCCTTATAGAAAACAATATTCACAAGCACCGAAACTGCAACCAAGACAAAAAAAAAAGTTAAGTTCATCAGCGCTCACAATATTCACAAGTAACAGGAAATGTCCATGTACAACAACCAATAAACTAGAGAAAATCCATATAATGAGTAGAAAAAAAAAAACACACGCACCAAATCTACCAAAACCACATGAAAAAAATTCATCAAAAAATTGGGAAACTAATTCAATAACTATCACTACTTAATCAAGTCACCATGGAAGTATCCTTACAAGAACCACAAGTCCTAACAATACATAACGATATCATAATAAAAATACCATAAAATCGATTTCAAATTAAGTTTCTAAATTGAACAACGTAAAAGGGAAAACCAAGGAATGCATCAAATGTAAAACAACGCATATCCATGGAGGAGAGAAACCTAATTGAATATTTTCCAATCACCCAGTTTTGCTTTCATCAACAAACAACCAAATTAAACTGATCATATAGAAGTAATAGAACTACAAAATCCTATTACACGGCACCCATTTAACATTTGGGCATTTCAAACAAAACCCAAACCAGAAATTAAAAACCCCTCATCAAGAGAAGTTTTGAGCGTACAAGTGAAACACAACAGAGGGATTAAAGAGAGAGCTTCATCCAGTGGTCCAACCACAACGAGCATCCAAGAAAATTTGTGCATCTATGGAGATGCTTATCTACCATGCACATCATACACATATAAAACATATTCAACTCTATCCTTTTCACTCATATCAAGTAATTCGTCTTTCATGTCTTCAGGGTATTCTTGAAGTTGTCCTTTTTCACATCCATACTTGTTGCCTTTAAAAACTCTTGCTCGATAGGGGCCCATTGTTGGGATTTAAAGTCTTTTTGCAGTTTTGTTGGTCTCCAGAGCCTTTTCGACCATGACATCCAATAGTGTTCTATCTCCATTCTTTTCAACCATTGCATTCTTGTGGCCTTAAAAGAGGCCAATCCAGTCTCAACCACATCATCATCCAATCCTAGTACCAAAAGAGCTATCATCAAAAGACATGCCTAATACCAAATCGAGCAGTCACAACCTTCGAACACAATCCTATAGAATATTAAAACTACATCTAAAAGAAGTTTAACATATTAAAACCCATTCAAAGATACTTGCCTAACAAAAAGATAACACTCTCATTTCTTCATTATTTATATATTAAAACCCATTTCATAACACATTAAAACAAATAAAGTTGCATACATAAATCAAGTATATGCCTTTTGGCATAGTTCAACATAACATTTCGAACGGTACATAATTTAGGCACCACGGTGCCCATATTTTTCCCACATGCTCATTGCAAGTTCTTCTCAAAATTCAAACCATTCATCCCTATCGTTTTGACTCCTCCCATAGCCTTCGAATGTCGGTACATTAACCTCCTCTTCCTTGTCAACATAGACTCTCATCATTTGGAAGGGCACCATCAATACATATGATAAAGTTGTGAAAGATGTAAAATGTTACGACAATCTTCACATGTGTCTTCAATGGGTATGTTGCTGCGACTTTCAATATCAAAAATCGATTTTTTCGGACTCTGAAGGCCCGTTCTATAGCATTATTTAAAGAGGAATGTCTCATATTGAAAAGTTCCTTATAGTCTTGGGCCCTTTGGCCACTGCCACAGAAATCACTTAAGTAGTAGTGTTTTCACAGTAAGCGGTAGAAATCCTGCCATATTTGGGTACCCTGCGTCCATGAGGTAGAATTTCCCTACAAAAATGCGATAATTATAAACTCATTATATTGCCATTGGATGTATAGGTGTGTTAAATCAACTATTATATCCAATATATTTTTACCGGAAGGAACTCGAAGTGGGTCAGTATTCGATAAAGAAGAGTAAAAAATATGCGAGTCTGATGCTACCCTTCCCAACCGGTGATGGCATATTGGAATGTTAAATTAAAGGAGCATGCACCCATGACATTCTGCGAGATGAATCCCTTTCGATTTCGATAGGTACCTTGTAGTGCACATGGCACAGTGACAGGCATATGAGTGTCATCAAGTGCTCTGATACAGTCCTAAAAGAATTGAGAAGGAACAAACATGCAGTTTGAAGTTCATATGGCTGTAAATTAATTAAGTAGAATGACAATGTAAGGATATATTAAAAACACCTTAAAATATATGAGGAACTTCTTACGAAATATTTTGGGTGGTATAGTCATCTCTAGAGGTTTAATGAAATCCCCATGAAGTCTTATGGCTACGTCCAATACTCGGTTGAAATGCCGGATGACAGTCTCACCCGAATGGCCAAATTCGTGACTGATCTTGCGATTCTTCAAGTTATGGCTCAGAGTATGTAGGAGCATCACTAGTTGTTCATCTAATTATAATCCCATTGTGTCATTTATCTTTTCCATTTCCTTGAGGAGATTTTGTAGAACACTGCCGTACTTATATGAATGAAGTTGGTCCCAACAATCCACATCTCCTTTTTTTATTATCTCGAGGTTGTAATTGGTACCCAATGACTTATGTTTTATACCAACTCTCAATGTTTTATAATTCTACATGTTCATTCACTTACAAGAAAATTAACTCATGTTGTCAGGTCATAAAAATGCGGTTATTTGTCACACCAATCTATCCCAAACCTCTTGTTGGTCCTGTGCCTCTTAGAACTCTAGACACCTCCAAGGGAATACCAGTTGACAGCCCAAGGGGAGTCTCAACCAAAGTAGCAACAGCCACAAGCATATAACCAGGTGCTTCCACCCCCAAATTTTTATTGACTGAATTACTTTAAAGAAATAATGAACAAACAATACAATTTTGATAAAAATTGGGTCCCGAATATTTTGCAAATGTTGTTGGAACAAGGGATGGTGACCCTTCTGGAACCAAAGAGGTGAGATGAGGTAGGCCTCACCGACAACAAGAAATACTATACTTATCATCAGATGGTGAGCCACCCGGTCCAACATTTCTTTCACCTCAAAGACCACATTGAAACCTTAATTCAAACAGGGCAAATTCACTTAGGCAATCTTAAGAAAGCCTTTGAGGCAGTTGGGGTCCTCACATGGTTGTTGTCGAAGAAGAACAACCCAAAGGTGCACCTGAACGAAGTATCACCAGACATCTACTCTACAATATTCATGATGCTCATCAAGTAAAAAATGATCCGCCCCCATCTACCCAAAAGGGAGAGGCTTCAAACCAAGGCATGTGAAGATCTGTGGTGTGCCTACCACCAAATGAGGGGGCATGATATATCTCATTGTTGGGAGTTTAGGTCCATCTTGAGAAAACTCATGACATGCAGCCAACTGATCATAACAAAGTCAACACTCTCGCATGATATCCCCATTCAAGAGGTCAAGACACCATCCCATCAACCGGTCAAAGAAACCTGCCCTCTTAACCACATGCCCTTGGAGTCCCTCACCTCAAAGGAATCCCCTAAGCCGTCCGAACCATGGTAGGTCTACCACAGGTATGGAAAAATGAAGAGCCTCTGGAGGGAGGCAATTTGTCAGGCAAATATGTAACCCATGGCATACCACCAGCGTAAACTCGCACCCATCAACAAGAAAGGGAAGGGTAATTGCCCCTAAAAAGCCCAGCACCCCGAAAGAAGGATACCGCAACCTCCAGTTGAAGCCGTGTTCTTACCACCGGTGCCCTTGCGTCCATCATTTATGACTTCGTACCATGACAAGTCCTCTTATTTGGGGGTGAGCAGACTAAAAATGCCGAAGCAACCCAAGAGGCCATCCATGGTGTGGCACCCATCCATGTCATTCACCATAAGTCCGATATGAGTGAGAACTCTAAAAGCACCCCAAACCAGGCCAATAAAAGTGAGGACTCAAAAAGCACCCCTTAGCAGTCCATTCGGGGGTAAAAACCTAAAAGATCCATTATCTTCGCCCTACAAATATTGTTACGTTAATAGATCCTCGATCACATCTAATGAGAGTGAAGATGTTAAAAGCCTATTTGAGTCCAATACAGATGAGGGCTCCAAAAGGTACCTCGCTCAGTCCAATTTGAGTGACGACCCTAAAAGCTCCCCCCTTCATCTATACCCCATTATTCAAACCCTTCTTCTCTTATCACCTCTCTCTCAGAAATTACCCTTGAATGCTCAGACTTTGAGGCTCTTGATGAAGAGCTCAAACTTGGCAATATTAGCAAACGACATCACAAGAAGTTAAAAAGGATGGTTGCTCAAAAGGTTGGCTTCTTAAGCGTTGCTAATTCCATGGCCTTCGCTACTAAGAAAGAAAAGCCACATCCTACTATGGAGGAGTTACTCAAGCGCTTCCCAAACCCGAAGTGCAAAAAGTCTCACTGGCCCCCAAAACAAGATCTGGAGCAGCAATGGAAAGATATGAGGGAAGAAAGCTCCTCTTCCCATGAAACGTGCCACGTGGTGTTCATCATCGTGGGTAGCATGACAGCGGAGGTTGGCCAACTTGAGTTAAAATCGAGAAAGAGACTTCGGCCCAGGTCCACCACTAGTTCCATACCTAAATCCACCAACCATCCCGTACAAACACCAACTTCTCCTAAAATACCCGGGACCAGCATTGGTCCCTTACCCAAATCGATGACCCTCTTTCTTCAACCTACATCTTTGCCCTATCCAACCAATACCTACCCCAGCTGTGTAGCCTAGCAAACGCTCTCCTCTTACTCCCATAACTGCAGCCAATCCTTCTCCCATAATTGCAACCAGTCCTCCCCCACCAAGACTTGCTCCACTACCCCATGTGCCTCCAAAACCAATGGTGCACCAAGGAGCTGCCTATCTCGAGGATGACAAAGTCAAATATAACATGATTGGGCATTTAAAAAGGCTTCCAGTCTTGTTGAGGGTCTATGATGCTCTCATGTTGTCAAATTACTTCTACATGGCCTTAGTACAAGCCCTTTCCCGGCCTGAAGTGTATGAGACCGAGATTGAACGAGTCGAGGTAGATCCCTCAATTCTCAATAATTGCATGGTCATCACCTTTTCAGATGACAATCTCCAGTTGGGGGAAAATTTTTTTAACCGACCTCTATTTGTGACCGGTGAGCTACATGCTCATCCAATTAACCAGATCATTCTTGATGGGGGATCCGCAGTAAATCTAATCCCAAAGAGAATCCACACTCGCATAGTTAGGGGTTGAGCAACTTGAGCCTACGAACCTCACAGTTCAAGGATTTAATCAGTTGAGGGAGAAACCGGGCGGCACTATCCATCTCTGTCTCAAAATTGGTGACTTGAATGCTCATGCCTAATTCCATGTCCTTGAGACCGATACCTCCTACAATATACTGCTCGGCTATCCTTGGCTTCATGATCATGGGGTGGTTCCATCCACATTGTTGAGTCGCACTATGCTAATACAAAGTACTATTTCACAAATCCAGTACAGCCTCAAGAGAAAGTGTTGCCTATGGAAGCCATGACAAGTTATGCCATGAGAGGGACTGCTAATACCTCTCGTGGGAACATTGAGGACACGGCGAGGTCACTTATAGCTATGTTTCAAGAAGAGAAGAGATGTAGAAAATTGAACTCCTTGACTCCCATTGATGCAAATCTCGCACCTTCTTCTTCATCATCTTTCTCTTCTCAAACCCTTTTCTTCTCAAAATCTCGCTCCTTCTTCTTCTCCATCTCTTCTTCTTTCGAGCAACCCCTACCTCCATTCCGGTATGACCTTCAAGACCCTTCTTCGAGGACAAGCCATGGTCGTTAACCCATCATCTAGTCATTCATTCATGTGTGTTTATCAAGGTGCAGCGTGAAGCAAGGGAACCAGAGCTGGACTGAGCTATGAGGCAGGGGAGCTTTCCGTTTCGTGATCTAAGAGGGCAGCTCACACACTCGAGAGTTTCATGGACCCAACTCTGCAAGGTAGGTCCCTCCTCGCACCCTTTAAACTTTTCTCTTTGCTTATTCAGGCCGCACGAGCATGCACGCAAGCCAGTGTGCGCACCGCAGTATCTGAGAAAGTAATCTCAGGCCATGTCCCACACCGGGTCCCCAAGAGCGACGAGATCATAGTAAGAATAGAGTAGGCTTGAGCTAGGACAAATCCACTGTGTTCAGGAATGGACAGAACTTCAAATCTTCGTCAGAGATAGAGAAGCTATCGAGACTGTTGAAAGAATAACAGACAACTGCTCACAGATAAGGACAAATAGGATCGAGCAAAAGCAAGTAACAACCCTAATCATATGAGAATAAAACAGAGCAAATATGATATTTATTGGGTTTGGTGATAGCCAAATCACCATACCAATATTTTCTTCCAAAAATTAAATTTTATGGTAAAAAGAAAATGGATTTTCTTAGGAAGGAAGAAAGTAATATCTATATAAAAGAGTCAAGTAAGGTATAATACCCATTCTTTTGAGGGTCACCTCTTAGGGGGTTATGGGAAGGGATCTCCAAGATGGAGATTGGTCTTCAAAAGTGAGAGAGACATAACCTCCGAGAGAGAGGCGGTATTCTTATAAGTTTTGGGTTTGTAAGGCTTCAACTTCTATAGAGAGAAAATATCTCATTTGCTCTCGAAGTTATCTTTCCGATAATGGTATTGCGATGGGAAAGAAGATATTAATTGACGATGTTGTTCGATTGGGAGAGCAGGATAAGAAGGGAAAATCTGTTAGAGTTTTTTACTGACCAAAAGTTGTAATCTTCATTGCGATAGTGAATTTCTACTTATCGAAGCCGTGGATGTAGCACCACAGGGTGAAATACGTAAATCATGTGTTATGGTTTGTGTTTTTTTTAATGTTTTTTTTATTTCTCGCACTTGATTTTTTACATTTAGTCAATCTTGTACACGATCTTGGGTGGGATTCCGGTATTTAGGATTCCTGATTCTACAAGCTAGCGGTTCTTAAAAACCCTACAATTCGTATCAGAGTACAAGGTGTGTACGGGGCTAAGGCTTATAGAAGAAAAATATGAATGGGGACATTAGATGGTTACATAATTTGAGGTCGAGAAATATGAATGCAAAGTGTTTGTGAAAATTCCACAAGAGAGGCAAGTGAGAAGAAATCAATGAATCTATTCAATGAAGGTTACCGATTGATGAACTTTCTTGAAAAGGAAAAAGTGATATCTATATAAAAGAGTCAAGTAAGATATAATACCCATCATTTTGAGCGTCACCCTTTTGGGGATTACGGGAATGGATCTCCAAAAAGGAGATGGGTCTCTAAGAGAGAGAGAGACATGGCCTCTTAGATAGATACAGTATTCCCATGAAGTTTTGGGTTGATTTAGTTTCCACTTTTAGAAAGAACAAGTTTCTCGGTTGTTTCTCAAAGTTATCTTCCTGGTAGCTGGAAAAGAAGATATTGATCGACGGTGTTGCTATGTTGGGAAAGCGAGTTTCGAAGGGAAGATCGGTGACGGTTTTTTACTGATGTTTAGAGAGAGGTATGTCTCTTGTAACACAAAATTATAATCTTCATTGTGATAGTAGATTTATACTTGCTGAACCTGTGGATGTAGCCTTGTGGTGATTTTTAATGTTTGTTTTATTTCTTGCACCTAGTTTATAGCTATATTCTACTTCACATTTAGCCAATCATGTACACGATCTTAGTTGGAATCTCGATATTTGGGAATCTCGATATTTAGATTATTATTATTTTATCAGATGGGCACCTTGTATGGGTTTATATTATTATTATTTTGTTAGATGAGCGCCTTGTATGGGTTTATATGGTATAATCTCTCCGTACTCTTTATATATAAGATAAGAAATGCAAGCTCAGATGCACATTTGTTTCGACTCCACTTTTAACTCGTGATCGGATTGATTATTTTTGGGGCATGTTTCTACAAACAAATAGTGTTAATTATTTTTAGTTGAGGCCACGAATTTGCATCCGAAATAATCGGGTGAATATTAAGGCCCCACCAAGTTCATTTCTCCATGTGCTAACTAGAAAAACAGATCCTCCACTTGCTCATAGCGTGCAAAATTCATATGAAATCATTTGAATCATATCAATTCAAGTAGCAAGTGAAATCATATACACCCCATTGATAAAATTAAAATTAGCACTTATTATATCAAATTTATTACACTACCACGGACTTCGAGGATGATCGAGAGATAGTCAACCAGTTGTCCAAGTATTTTAAAATTGCCAACCTTTTTCAAAAAAGAAAAACTAGAAATAAATAAAGAGTATGTTTCCATCATAGATCTTGAAAGGTTTCCTACAAGGCCTTAGTAACCTCTAGGGAGAGGGGTGGGTTTGCTTTAGCAAATTGAGAGTGTGGAGTTCATCTTAGTTAAACTCAGGCAGAGAAATGGTTCCTATTGGTGGCAATCCAGAATCGTGAATTTCTATCATGGTCTTCAATATTGGAGATCTGAAGGCCTGTACAACAAAAGCAAGTTCAATCTCCAAGAAAAATAACAAAGATTCTCCTCATTCTATCATAATATTTTGATGACCTAAAAAAAATAAATCAAATGAATGAGTAGCGAGCATATACGTGGTTTGGCAAGATGCCTACATCACGGAAGAAGAGAGTCACTATTCTTTTTATTTCTTATCTCGATTACATGGGTTGCACCATATATATATATATATATAAAATGAATGAGTAGCGAGCATATACGTGGTTTGGCAAGATGCCTACATCACGTAAGAAGAGAGTCACTATTCTTTTTATTTCTTAACTCGATTACATGGGTTGCACCATATATATATATATATATACACACACACACACAATAATACACCATATCATAGTCCCATAAAAGTAGCTCAACACGGTGAACTAACCAGGAGAGACTCCACAAATATAGATAATTTTGTTTTTTAACTGTAACCATCCATAAAGATAGGGTCAACTTTCAACACTCCCCCTAAAATTGGTACGAATATTTCTATTGAGCCCAACTTGCTCAAAATTTGATGAAACTATTTCTTTGCAAGAGCTTTGGTAAATATGTCTGCCAGCTGATCACGACTTTCTAATGAATGGTATGCAACTGATATTTGCTTGAACCTTTTCTCGGACAAAATGACAATCAATCTCTATGTGTTTGGTTCGTTCATGATAGACATGATTTGAGGCAATATGAATGGCTGCCTGATTGTCACAAAACATTTTTATTGGAAGCTGAGTTTTCAACCCCATATCTTGAAAAAGATGTTTAAGCCAAATTAATTTACTTGTTGTTGAAGCCATGTCCCTATATTCTGCCTCAGCACTTGATCGTGCCACAACATTCTGTTTTTTGCTTTTCCATGTGACAAGATTACCTTCAACAATAGTACAATATCTTGTGGTAGACCTTCTATTTGAAGGACTACCTGCCCAATTTGCATCAAAGTATCCCTCAATATCAACATTTCCATTTGGCTTCATCCATCTTCCTCTTCTAGGTGAAGCTTTGAGATACTTCAAAATCCTTTCAACCGCTTCCATATGACAAGTTCGTGGGGCTTGCATATATTGGCTAATAAGACTAGCCGCATACATAATATCGGGACTTGTTATAGTTAGGTAAATAAGTTTTCCAACAAGCCTTTGATATTGACCAACATCTTGAAGGGGTTCCCCATCAAAAGGATTTAATTTCTGACTGCTATCTACTAGCGAACAAATAGGTTTGACCCCTAATTTTCCAGTTTCTTTAAGTAAATCGAAAACATATTTTTTTTGACAAATGAAAAAGCCCTTTTTTCGAGTAAGTCACTTCTATTCCAAAAAAATACTTTAATTGGCCAAGATCCTTAATGTCAAATTTATTATGAAGATGTGCTTTTAATTTTGAAATTCCCTCCTGGTCATTTCCTGTGATGACAATGTCATCAACATAAATGAGAACAACGATAGTTCCCTTACTTGTTTTCTTTACAAACATAGAGGAATCAACACTACTTTTTTTAAAACCTACATGAGTGAGAGCATAGCTCAAATTTGCATATCATACCTTGGGCCATTGTTTCAATCCATATAAATCATTTTTTAATTTACACACTATTCTATTTTCTAGTTCCCTTGGATGCCCCGAAGGCAAACTCATGTAGACCTCTTCTTCAAGATCTCCATGGAGAAATGCATTTTTCACATCATTTGAGACAATTACCATCCAATATTAGTAGCCATAGATAATAGGACACAAACCTTGTTCATTTTTGCAACTAGAGCAAATGTCTCTTTATAATAAAGTCCAAAAGTTTGTGTAAATCCCTTGGCCACAAGTCTGGCCTTATATCGTTCAACAGTTCCATCACTTTTAAATTTAGTTTTGAAAATCCATTTGTAGCCAACAGCCCTTTTACCTATAGGTAGTTTGACAATTTCCCATATATGGTTTTTATCAAGAGCTCTAAGTTCCTCCTCCATGGCTCTCCTCCACATAGGCAGGGATTGAGCCTCAGAAAAGGATTTAGGTTCTGGACTATCAGTGATGGCACTTATAAAAGCAGCATAATTTGGAGACACATGATTGTAACCTATGTGTTCCTGAATAGGATTAGACAACATGATAAATGAAAAAATCCTTAAGATTAGATGGAAGATGAGTCATACGAGTCGATCGCCATAGAGGAATCATGAGTTCAGAAGACTAGGCCACGGGTTCTTCATGAATCACTTCAGGTCTGTCTTCAACTTGATGATTTTCACAATTTTCTTTAGCACTACCATTTTGAGGAGTTTTACTAATTTTTTACTTGAAAATATCAGTATTAAGAACAGGTAGTGGTGAGATATTAGTACACTCCCCCTTGGTCATATTTTCAGAAGATTCAACAGAATTACTGTGAAAATAAGGCTCAGTTTCAATAAAAACAACATCCCTTGACATATAATTTTCTTGTCTTCGGATCATAGCATTTGTACTCCTTTTTAATAAAAGAGTACCCAAGAAAGATACATTTAGTGGCCCGTTTTTCAAGTTTGTCTCTATTTTGTTCATGAACATAACAGGTGCACTAAAAAACTTTCAAGTGAGAAATATCAATACATCTTCCTTTTAGAATTTACAACGGTGACTTTTCTTTTAGAATTCTACTTGGGATTCAGTTAATTAGATAACAGGTTGTAAGAACAACTTTAGACCAATAAACTTTTGGTATATTCATTTGGAACATAATGGATCAGATCACCTTCCTATTTTTTCGTTCAGCAATTCCATTTTGCTGAGTCCCTATACAAGAGGTTTGGTGAGAAAATCTGAAAAATTCTTATTTACTAATTCGGTTCCATTGTCGGTACGAAGGATCTTAATTCTGTCATTAAATTGATTTGAAACCATATGATAGAATTCTTTGAAAGTATGAAAATCTTCACTCTTCGATTTCAATAAATATATCCAAGTGGTCCTAGATTTATCCTCGATAAATGTGACAAAATACTTAAACCCATCATAAGAAGTTATTGGGGCAGGTCCCCAAACATCAAAATGTATCAAATGGAAGGGCTCATCATAAAAGCTTGTAGAACTCTGAAAAGGTAATCAAACTTGTTTTGAAAATTTGCACACATCACATGAACATGAATCTGAATAAAGTCTTAGAAATAAAATCTTTAAAATATTGCCTGAAGGATGGCCAATCCTAGAGTGCCATAAATTACCATCATTCACATTTTGTCTAGCTGTTAAGTCCTTATTATGCAAATCAACTAAATATAAGCCATGCGAAGTATGTCCCTCACCAATCGTTTTCCTCGCTCGATCCTGAAATATCACAGATTGAGGAGAAAATACGATGTTACAATCCAAATCATTGGTAATTTTGTTAACCGAAAGCAAGTTTGAAGGAAAGGATGGCAAATAAAAAAACATCATGATAGTTATCGGAAAGAAAATTGGCTTTTCCAATCCCTCGTATAGGAATCTTTACCCCATTGGCAATTGACACAGGTTGGCTATTCGTGATTTCTTTGAAGTTGGAAAGACATTCCAAACTCCCTGTCATATTGTCACTAGCCCCCGAGTCAATAATACATGTGGATGTTTTTCAAGGCAACAAGGTACAAGAGTTAGCAAAAAGATTACCTGTTTCTTGAGAAGATTTATTACCCGAGGGTGTTTCCTGTGTGGAAGTAAAGCCATTCTTTCCCAATTGTTGAAGAAGTTGTGCTAATTGTTCCAGGCTAAATTGAGAGTTAGAAGATGCAGCTTGAGCACAGGAACTTGCTTCAGAAAATGAACCTTTGTCCCATGCCGGCCTCAGATGAGGATGTAAACCCCATCACCTATCTTTGGTATGACCAGTATTTCGGCAATGATCACACCTCATAGAAAGTTTACCCCCATTGCCACATCCTCTCTCCCTTCCGCGGGAAGCAAACCCTCTACTCAAATTACTTAAAAAATTTTGCACCGTTTTAAAAAAAAAACTCTTTGCAAAGAAATAAAGACGCCTATGCACCACAAGTTTTGCTCGAGCATAAATTTGCCCACCAATTTTGCACACAAGATGAGATCAAATTTTGCTCCACACATTTTGCACACCAAAGAAGGTGCAAAAAATATGATGTAAACTTTAGATAAGGACGACTAGTTTTTGCGCCACACGTTTTGCACACCAAAGAGGGTGCAAAAAATATGATGTAAACTTTAGATAAGGATGACTAGTTTTTTAACTCGTTTTGCACTCCAAAGATGGTGCAAAAAGAATGATTGTAAACTTTAGATAAGGATGACAAGTTTTTTTTTTACAATCAAGATGATCCACCAACTTTTGGACAAGCGTGCAGTATCGTGCAAAATCTTCGTTATGTAAAGAGAGAAACAACCATGGTAAAAAAAAACTTACAAGTTCAATAATGGCAGAGGCTAGAACGAGTCTCTCTCAAATTTTATAGAGACTAGATCAATACGGATCCAAACAACAGCTATTAGTAGCTCTGAAATCGATATGCTTTGATACCAAGAATACAAAATAAATCAAATGAATGAGTAGCGAGCATATACATGGTTCAGCAAGATACCTACATCCACGGAAGAAGAGCGTCACTATTCTTTTTATTTCTTATCTCGATTACATGGGCTGCACTATATATATATACACAATGATACACCATATCATAATCCCATAAAAGTAGCTCAACATGGTGAACTAACTGGGAGAGACTCTACAAATATAGATAATTTTGCTTTTTAGCTGTAACCATTCATAAAGATAGAGTCAACTTTCAACAGTACTAAAATATTTTCTTCCCGAAAGCTCTTGCTGTATAAGAATCGTAAGAAAATGTGTAGCTCATCTTGGTTAAACTCAGGTAGAGAGATGGTTCCTGATGGTGGTGATCTAGAATCGTGAATTTCTATCATGGTCTTCAATATTGGAAATCTGACGGCCTGCACAACAAAAGGAAGTTCAATTTCCAAGAAAAATAAAAAGGATTCTCCTCATTCTTACATAATATTTTGATGACCTAACATGCAAAAGAATGTGCTTGAGATTGAGAGTTTCTATCAGTATGCCGTGGCTCACCCAAGGTCTACCGAGGGTGAGGCCGGGTTTCCCCGAGTTGGGTGCACCACATGGGCATGTTCAAGTACTTCACTAGAAAAATTCTAACAGAGTTAGGTTGCCTTACTACTCAAGTGGCTAATGAGATGTGAGATGGAAGTAGACAAAAATAAAGATCTACAACAAAGTCGGTTGGTACGTGGTTCCATGCCGCTAGTTGGTTGGAACATGGAACCGTAGCATATGCTCAGTACATTGCTTCTAAGATCAGAAAAATAAAATGATCAAAATATACCTAAAATTGTAGAGGAATTTGGTAATATATTATTTTTGGAAGTATTTTTATATTAATATTTTTAGGTGTGCTCCATTGCGGCTAATTTCATGTTCATATGATTTGTAGATTAAAAAAAATGAAAATAAAATACTCTCACCTCAAACCAAGAGGGGCCCGATAATGTGGGTTAATGAAAATAATGTGGATTAATGAAAATTAAGTTACCAGAATTGCTTTTGTAGATAAAAAAAATGAAAATAAAATACCCTCACTTCATACCGAGAGGGGCTAACTTGTGCTATGTGCTATGCATCCGATAATGTGGGTTAATGAAAATAATGTGGATTAATGAAAATTGAGTTATTACAATTGCTTTAGGGGCAGGAAAAGCAGGTCCATCACCAATATACCGCACTACAGCTTTCAAGGCAAGAGAAAACCCCTGTGTGCAAAACAATTGAATAAAGTACAACGCAAAATAAAAATCATGTTAATAATTGAATAAAGTACAACGCAAAATAAAAATCAACTCTTGGATTTTAAGGAAAAGGAGACCTGACGATCCAGATTGATCCGGATGGGTGATGTGGAAAAATAACTAAGAATAAAATAAAGATTAAACTAGGGGTTATGGGTTGGGTAATTAGGGGGACCTCAAAAAATATTATACAAGCTTTTTGAAAAAGGAATAAAAATTAAAAGAGGGGTGAATTAGGCTGGGATCGGCACTTGTTCGAAACAAATGCGGTCCCAACCAATTCATAAATCAATAAATGATTTCCAAGGTTCAATTGAAAACTCTCTCTCTTATCGATGCATATCAAGATAAGACATAGTGATGGGTTGGATATTTAGGGGTGAACGAAAGACTAATGTGATTTTATCGGGAGGATATATTTTTTTATTTTTCTTCTTTTCATTTTTTTATTTTTCATTTTTTTTCATTTGACAAGATCACTTACAAGTAGTCTTATTACAATAACTCTTGCTTCAAAGAAAATAAAACTTACAAATCCAATATCTTAAAAACCTTAATGTCACTAAACCAATTTTCTTTAAAGAAAGAAAATAACTACAATTCTTGTGCTTGAGAATATAAAAACAATATAATTAAATCTGACAAGAAACAAAAGAGAGTACCGGAGATTACCTCAACCAGGCTTATTACACCCCATAGCGAGTCGCCACCATCCGATGGCGCGGGATCAACGATCAACCTTCAATCTCAACCGAAAAAGCAAGTTTAGGCCAAACTCTATAATGGAACAATAAACTCCTTTATCACAAATCTCAAACCTTTAGGTGAATCGCCTTAGCAACCTAGTTTGAGAGAGATGCTTTTTTTTTCTATGACAACCCTGTAGTATAAAACCCTAATGAGAGATGAGAGATCATGAGAGAGTTGATAGAACCGCCATGAGAGAGATATCACAGATGAGAGTGTACAACGTGCCCATTTGGATCTCTTGAGAGAGAGAGAGAAACTTTCTTAAGAGAGAGATATTCTAAGTGGAACGTGCCCGCTTTGTGGGAAATGAGAGAGACATAGGAATTAGGAGTAATTGATAAGGTGTAGAGATTTGGGTAGGGATCAATTCTTTTTTTACAGTGTTTGAACAAGGTTAGGGTTTTTTTGGGTTTTCCTTGACTTGTTTTTTCTTGTGAGATTGAATATGAACCATTGATCTTGGGTGACTTGTGGGATGACAGATTTAAGCCTTCCATTCTATAGATGAGTCATCAACATTATGAAATGTGCTAGAACCTTTATTTCTCGTCCCTAAATCATTTTTCTATCAATAGAAATTAAATAAAATAATTCCATTCATATGGTTGGCCCATATGCATATTGGACCTCCCATGTAAAAATAAATTAATTAAAAATTATATGAGTTTTAGAAATTCATAAAATCCAATATGAATAATTAAATTAATCTAAAATCAATATTTTTGTTTTTATAAATCTAAATTTGATTAATAAAATATCTAGAGATCTAGAAAAATTCAAATAATAATTCTAAAACTAATATAGCATTAAAGCAAACATAATTAAATTCATTAGATGAGAAATGATCTATATGGTCTATGAATTAAATAAATAAACGCTGGGGCACTCCACCTTCAACTGTGGACTAACATTTGCTTTATCAAATCGACCTAGTGTTTCTCATGATCCACAATTCATGTAAGGGCTCACTAGTGGGTCACCAAAGTCTGACCAATGAGCCAAAGGGTCGTAATCCTAGTTTATTGATTTCAGGTTTTCCTCTAGAGACATATCAATGTCACCTAAACCTGATGCGACCACAGCTCCTATGGCGCATAGAGGTATCTTTCGCACATGCATAAGCTTCACTTTAAAAGGTGGTTCGCTTTCTCGAAATGACTATCATATATGTATGTCGTGTGATGGCTAGCAGATGAAGCTTTGGTCCCCGTCTCTAAAGGCCACGATCACTTACAAGTCACACAGTCCCTCGGCTCACTCATCTAGGCATATCATCAAGGGATGACCTATTAGAACCCTTATTAGTATGGTCCATGAGGGACCACATTCCTACTAAATTAGCGTTCCATTATATCAAAATGTTTTATTATAAGCACTTATAAGGCATTTAATTGTCACACTCACCCAACTTCTCTCACTTGACCTTTAAAGGTCTTATATTTTCTCTTCCTCACTTTCTCTCATCCCCATCTTTCGCACATGTCTTACAAATATATTAGGGGCAACCCCCTTTGTCAGAAGATCTGAAATCAATAGATTTGTGGATATATAGCTAATCTCGATCTGTGGATATATAGCTAATCTCGATCTTTATCAATCTCACATCATTCCTCAGGTGATAGAAATATGGTTTTATATGCTTAGAGTTCTAATGGAATTGAGGCTCCTTTGACATGCATATACTGCCGTATTGTCATAGAACATCCTTACTGTCTCACAATGTATGGGGTGAAAATCAAGTCGATTAAGAAATTTCTCAATCCATACCGTCTCCTTGGCCGCTAAACAGTATGCCACGTACTCTGCCTCCATGGTGGACAATGTCACCACATCCTGTTTCTTTGATTTTCAAAAAACTGTATCACCCTCCAAGCATGAACACATATTCAGATGTTGACTTCGTATTATCAGGATCCGTGAGATAACTTGCGTATGTATATATCTGAATATCCAAACTGCTAAAAAAAAAACATGGGAATGTAGTAGCTCCTACTCAATTATTGCACATACAACATATACATTCTTAGCATTTTTATGCAATAACTAATTCAATACCCGTTTGTTTCACAATATGCAAAACTTTCTTGAACCATAAAGGTTCAACCACACTAGTCATCTTTGTAGTAAATTTATACAAACCAATTTGTCTAATCACAAAGAAGTCTAGCAAGATGATGTTCATACAACATTCTCTATGGTTTAAGGTCTTAGGTAATCAACAATTCTAAATAACTAGAACATGGGTCAAGACATATAGGTATTTAAAAACCAGTACATGACAGTTTTTCTCCCAATTTTATAAATACCTTCAAGAGACAATGTTTTTCTCTTTAATAATAATAAAAAAGCTATTTACCATGTATATATATATTCGCAAGCAATAGTTAGATAATAATATAACATTTTAAAATGATTTTTCATAAAGACTTAGTGGACCTTGTAAGACTATGTGGTTTTTTCAAAACTATATTCATAGACTTAGGTTTTTCTCAAATCATCCAATTTAATTTTAAAATACATGATTAACCTTCATAAATCATTTTAACGCATTCACATTTAATTTCCTACAAAGTCAAGTTCATGGCCATACAAAAAACCATAAATACCGTCTTATAATTTTATCCAAAATAAAGCATGACTAAAGAAAGGTTATCAAAATCTTGATAAAATACTTCCTTTTAGCAAATATAGGGATTTTATCAAGAGATCATCATCACATGAAATACATTATATTACAGGACATTATTGGGAGGATGGTCACTAAGACCCAGTTTCATCAGAACACACCTTTTGTGCTTTACATATTTGAATATGTCACACCCATCTCTCATGTTTTATCTTTAGGGGTCAAAAGCCCTTGATCAAATCACATCTTCATGTGTATCACTACCTTACATAGTTTATACTTTAGCACAAAGAGACACTAAAACACAATGTATTAAAAAATCGGCTCTTTCAAATTTGTAAGTACTAATCACTTAATGTCTATGCACTCCATACATATTCATAAAACAATTAGCCATAATGTACCCAAATCATATTAAAAATAAAATAAAAAGTTATCGAATCATCTTTCCCTATATGGCCTTACCATGTAATGTGAGATATATTTCATACCTCAAAACCATGTAGTGTGGCACCTGGGTTTTTTTTTTATTAATTGCGTTTACTTGTTTGACAAGCTTTTGTGATCTTGGATGAGTACGCAACTGATGGAGAAAATATTGGTCATCGGTTTCACATGTCAGAAGTGTCCTTCTCTTCGGCACTTGGATTCTCTATGTCTCGCACCATGAAAAAATTCTCTTCTTCATTATATGATTTCAAATATCACAAATTTGATTCTCTCATTGATCTTTAGTATTTTTTTGCTACTACCAAGTCTCTCTATGTATCCCTTCATTTCGAAGAAACCAAGATGCTTTTATAAGTATTATGTTTCTTCTTCTTTCTGCTATTCCCAAATCGGACACTCTTCATATAGAGTATCATATCTCACCAACTATGTATTGCATCTATCTGGACTTTTATTATAATAAATCATACTCATGGTACACTATAAAAAAACTTTTTAAATGAGCTCTAAAAATGCCTCCATAATTAGGAGTCCAAATATGTGTCTTAACATGACACATCTTTTAATTTACTACAGAATAGAATATAAGCATCACATGATAAAATTGATATCTCTCAACTCATAAATAGTTTATGTCTGAATCTTTTTTAGTATTGAAATAGACTCAAAATATAAAATAGTGCTCAGATCCATCTATAAATCACACCATTTAGTGAATTTACGTTTTAGTGATATTTACGTCACAATGTAATTTTTCAGCAGAAAATCAGGTTGAGCACCTCTCAATAAAAAAATTGTTTCTTTTAATCCTTAAAGAATTTCTTCTTGAAATATTGTATTGAAAACTAGACTCAAATGTAAATCATAACATCATGGTGTGAATCCCAAATAGTAATTTTCTTCAGAAAAATATATAAATGACATTCACGTCACAAAATAAATCATACTGCAGAATTCCTGGATGAATACTGACTAGTAAAATTATTTTTTCTCTCTATTCTCATGGAGTTTTCTTTCAAATCAATTTTGTTTGAAAGTAGACACAGAATGGTAGCACATATGTTTCCACAAGCTTCACATCGCTCTTTTAAGTAGGCTTTGATAAATGCAATTATTCATATCTCAATGAAGAACACACCAAATTACAAAAAATTTAAGATGACCTCTCTTCAATCCGAAATTTTTATTCTTATATTCTCTTAGATATTTCTTTCTCAAATAAATTTTATTAGAAACTAGACTCGGAATGGAAGCTTAAAAACTTAGTGTGAGCCATAAAATATTTTGTTAAGAATGTAAATAAAATTATAACTTCCAAGTTATTACAATAATTTTCATTGCAGAAAACAACACTTGTGCACCCTTAAATATACCATATTTTTCAAACCACAAGGAATTTCTTGATGAAACTAATTTTTTTTTTATTTTTAAAAGTAGACTTAATTTGATAAGTTATCTTCAAATTTTAGTTAGAAATAAAGTCATATTGGTAGAAAAAATCACGGAACTTAATGGACAGTTCCTAGATTTTGTCGGGTCAGAACTGATACCTTCATTGATGAATTCATAACTCTAAATTCCCTTAGGATCTCCCACTGAAATTTTGCAGGTAGTTTCTACTCTAAAAAACATATAATATTACTGAAGTATACAACAAAAAATAACTCATTATCTTCTTCATATCACGGCTCCAAAATAGCACAGAATACCCATTCTGCATAGTGCATTTTTCGGTATTTGAATATTGTAATAAGTCCTTAACCAAGGTGTATTATTTGACCCCAAAGGTCATTAGTTTTCTTATATCTCAATCCCAAGCTTGATCTAGGCTTAATAAAGAGAAAATACAACTAATGATATCAAGTGTCAATAACTTTGAAATCAATGAAAGGAAAACTAATGCGATATTGTCGATGAATATATTTTTTTATTTTTCTTTTTTTCAACCATTTTCTTTTCTTTTGACAAAAATAACTTACAAGTAGTCTTATTACAATAACAAATCCAAAATCTTAGAAACCTTCATGCCACTAAACAAGTAGGAAGATCTACCAAGCAAGTTTTTGTAGAAAAATTGCTTGAAGCCTTTAATACTACATTTCTTGAGTTTATTCGACACAGACTAGTTTATTGTACGTTGGCACACAAGTAAATCCACCTTGATTTTTGATAAATTTGTTGGAAATGCATCTCAAATATATTGAAATGTATCTCCGTGCATTTATAGCCCAAAAAATAATGCAAATCAAATGATGCGTGAAGAAATAAAATAAACATACTCCATTATTTATTTTGGAGAATCGTTTGTTGGGTGCAAATCCACGATTGTTGCTATGCAGGCTTAGAGATCTACATCATCCACCAAACAAAGAGTAGACCTACACTATAAATAAATGGGTGTGGTTTGTATAGAATCGAGGCTCTAAACAATCAAAATAAAGCACGCCATCAAATATTGTCTAGAAATGTGGTTTAAATACTGGAAATCTTTGTGATAGTCATAAAATATATTTTTATTTTTAATTATAAAATTTAAACCTTAAAAAATAGTAGATCGAGCAAAACTTGAAAATCTTGAAAATTGACGGTCTAAAAATGCATTACAATGTGCACTATTTACAAAACTTAAAACCTATTTTTTCTCATGTCCATGCATCTTGATGTCGAAATGATCAATTTGAGGATATTTGATCATCAAAACAACCTCTTCTAGTGCAATTTTTAAGGTAGGCTGTAATTTGATTGTTTAGAGCATCGGCTCTATATAAACTTTTTTCTAAATAATATTCCCTCCAAAGAAAAAGTTAAATCAACCGCTCAAATATTTTCTCTAAAAAATATCATTTCTAATTTTTAAAATTATTTATTTTTACAGATTAATAATCTACATTTTAAAGATTATACATTCCATAAAAATTACGATTAAATTCTATGGGTGTGGTTTGTATAGAGCCGAGGCTCTAAACAATCAAAGTAAAGCACACCTTCAAATATTTTTGAAAAAATTGGCTATCCAAAAATGTGTTATAAAATGCACTATTTCTAAAACATGAAATTTAATTTTTTCTCATGTTTATGCATCTTGATGTCGAGATGATCAATTTGAAGATTTTTTATCATCAAAACAACCTCTTGTGAGGAAATAATTTATGTGGTGGGCTGTATATAAGCTTTTTGCTTTATTCTTACATTTTTAGTGTATTCCTCATCTTTTGTCGTGACGTCAACGGAATCCATTCCGTAAAGCGGACGCATTTGAGTGAGTGCGTGGGCCGACGCACCACAGCGCTGGCCTTCGACAAATGTCCTTAAAAATGAATCGACTAATTTCCCTAAATATTTCTTGGCCTCCCTCTTTCTTCCATTAAATTTTGTGGGCCTCTGTCTCTCTCTCTTTACCATGTGACGTCAACGAAGACGGCCGTAGAAGACCCGTTGCCCTTTGTTGAGTCCTGACAACGGCCGCTGTTTGCTTTCATGCCTCATAAAAGCATTGAATTTCATGACTGGACGAGAAAATGATGAGAGCAAAACAACCATGATGAGAGAGAAAGCACTGACCGATCATCAATGTCCCTTTCCATTGGCTACTAAATTTGATAAAACTTTTTGCTAGCTAAGTCTCTTTAATGGCTTTGGAGAAAGTTCAAGCACGTTCTTTGGTACAGGCTCTAAAAGTTTTGGGTCTCCGGGTTCTTTTTGGGGGTGATTTGCAGTAACTGCAAAGAAGTTTTCGATTATAAATTTTGGATCTTGAGAAATGACGTTTGTCTTTGTTTTGGCGGAGAAAACAGTGAATCGCACTTTCTCTCTCTAGAAAAGTTCGATTGCTCCGCCCATCGAAAGAAATTGGTTGCTCCGCTGTTGGCAGTGGTGATTATTTTTCTGTTGAGAAAAATCTATTTTTCAGGGGCGGTAGCCTTTTTGGTTTAGGGTGAACAAATTGGGCTTCTCTCTCTAGAAATTAGGGTAATTAATCAGGCGTTTTGGAAGGGGCTTTGCATTGTTTTCTCTGTGGATTAGAACTGGGTTTCTCTCTGTGATTAAGTTGGGGGCGTCTCTCTGTTTTTGCTGCTGAGAAAATTTGGGTTGTGGGTTTTCTTTGAGAATGATGAAACAGGGTCTCTCTTTCTAAAAACATTGAAGATTTGTTGGTTTTTTTAGAGAGAGCAAGAGATGGGGGTTTGTTGCAGTAAAGAGGCTGTTGGTTCTGAAGAAGAAGATATCAATAGTTCAGGCGCAATCGCCTCGATGTTTACTCAGCAAGGTCAAAAGGGAATTAATCAAGACGCCATGATTTTATGCGAGGTATCATATAATCTCCTCAATTATCACTGCAATTTTTTTAAAAAAGATGCATCATTTTTCTCTGCCTTTTCATTTCAATCTTTAAACTTTTAGAATTGGTCAAAAGAAATTTCCATTAAAGCTTTATGGAAAAACATAACATGTCCTCAATTTTGTTTTGATTTCCTCTCAAATTCATCTGTTACGTTTTTTTTTTTCATTGTATAATTAGAAGTAAGATATCTTGAATGTTTCCTGATTTACTCTCAGTTCTCTTTTTTTTTCTCTTTCTTGAGTGTTTTTCAACTGATTCCTTGTTCTATATTACAAATTGTGTAAAAACAAAAACCAGGATTTTGCCTGGAAAACAGGGACCATATTTTGTGGTGTTTTTGATGGCCATGGACCTTATGGCCATAAGGTGGCTCGCCATGTGAGAGACAATCTACCTTCTAAGCTTAAGTCTGAATGCGAGGCTTGTGAACTGGATTCAGATGAAACAGAAGATTGTAGTGAGAGAAACAGCGAGAATGGGGAGCGAAAAACAGAGTACCCCCCTGAATTCTCTTCATGGAAGGCCAGTTTTTTGCAGGCTTTTAGAGATATAGATAGAGAATTGAGGGTGCACCCCGAGATTGATTGCTTTTGCAGTGGCACTACTGCTGTTGCATTGGTTAAACAGGTGTGAAGACACTCCTCCCCCTCTCTCTCTCTCTGTACCAGGTGTGCCGACACTTTGTCTCATTTGCTGGATGCGGTCCTAAGTTTTACTGGTTACTACATTACTAGGGGTGGCAATCAGGTCGGGTCAATCCGCAGACCCGCGGGTCCACCTCAATCCTAATTCGGGTCTGCAGGTCGACCTGAATCCTGAATTGGGTCAGGTTCCAAATGCTTGGACCGGACTCGCGTCGAGTCTGGGTTCAGCATTTACCCTATCGGGTCGGTATAGTTATATAATTTATTTATTTTATTTCCTTAACTTCTAGACTAGGGTGGTCCAGATCTGGTCTAGATCCAAGTCATTTGGACTCAACCTAGGTCCTGGTTGGGTCCGGGCTGATACAAAGCCTAGTCGGATTAGGTCAAAGGTCCGTGTCAACCTGGACCGGACCTAACCCATTGCCGCCCCTACTTGCAGAGTCTATTTGGTGTGACCATATAGTGCATCAGTTGATATTAAGGATTTTTCTTTTAGCATATTGTGTTGGATTTGAATTGTTGATTTAGTTGAACAAGTTATTTATTTGGTTAATTTTTAATTCAGGGAGAGCACCTGGTTATTGCTAATTTAGGAGATTCACGTGCTATTCTGTGCACTAGAGATGATAACAACAAGATGGTGCCTCTTCAGCTCACCGTTGATTTGAAGCCTAATCTTCCAAGTATGCTCTCTTGACCATTGCTTTGGATGGTTTAGATAAGCCAAACTGTACATGTATCAATTAGTGATATTAGAAAGAGCAAAAAAATTTTATGTATCACTGCCGTTACATTATTCCCCTTGCTTTTTTTCGATTTCAAATTTATGACAAATTTTACTTAAGGTGGCTATTAATTATTTTCTAAGAAAAATGTTTTGATAGGGCTGCGGCTCTATTAAAATAAGTAAAGCCTCATCTCAAAACTCACCAAAAATTACAGTCCTGGTGTAGAAAACCATCAAATTCATCATCTCAGCCTTACTGTTATACTTGCGAAATTTTTTTTGGGATTTCATGCATAAAAAATAAATGTATACTGCCACACATTTTCTAGACCGGCTATTTCACCCTAAAATTAAGTCATTCATGGATCCATAAAATATTTGCTATTTCTTGAGTTTTGGATTTTATAATCGATTGAGAGCCATCAAGGAGATTTCCATTACCAAAACTGCTTTCGAGAGATATTCTAAGGGAGGCTTTACTTTGTTTTCATAAAGCTCAAGTCTTATTGAAACTCCATCCTTTCTTTGATCTCTTTGCTGTCTTTCTAATCTTGTAGAGCTTTTCCCCTGTTTAAATTTCCTCTCATATTTTTCATAGCATCTTTTATGAAAAAAGTTTAAAAACCTTATGAGAAATTCTAAAACTGTACGTTTGTTCTATTACTTGGGTTTTCTTAGGTGAAGCTGAGAGAATAAAGCAATGTAAGGGGAGGGTATTTGCGATGGAAGAAGAGCCTGATGTCGCTAGAATGTGGTTACCTAACGAAGATTGTCCAGGCTTGGCCATGGCTAGGGCCTTTGGGGACTTCTGTCTCAAAGACTATGGCCTTATCTCTGTCCCCCATCTCTCTTATCGGAAACTAACGCCTAAGGATGAGTTCGTTGTTCTCGCCACAGATGGGGTAAGCATTTCAATCTTTCCTCTCTCTTTTGCATGTTGCATGTCGAGCATTTGCAGTCTGCTGTTGAAGGTGGCAACGGGTTGGGCATGGGCCAGGCCAGGCCAGCCATCGTCCCCATAAGGCCGGCCTTGGTCCTGTTAGTAACGAGCTGGGCTAAAAAAAAACGAAGAAAAAATAAAAGAAAAACTAGAAAAAAAGAGGGCTGGCCTGGCTGAACCCGGGTAGGCAGTAGTCCTAGCTGGCCCTTGACCCACGGTTTGTAGTGCGGGCCCTACTTTTTAAGGATCGGGCCAATTGGGTCGGGTTGGGCCACCCAGCCCGCTACCAGCCTTGATACATGTCTCAATCGATGGATGAATGTGATAGATATAGATTTTAAAATTGACTTTTCATATGACACCTTTGTTTCTTACGATAGCTTGAAAAATCCTTGTTCCACCCTTATTATGAAATTTAATATTTCAAAAACAATACTGATCGAGCACATCTATAAATATTTAAAGGGAAATGATGGGATTAGCCCAATAGTTCATATGAACATATGAGTTCAACAGTCTAGATTGAATCTGAGCTGATCTGACGATCACGGATGTCTGGTAGTGCTTAAGTTTTTTTTTTTTTTACATATCCAAATTACTTGAAATTTTAGGTATCTGTTCTTATCATTAAGGCACACTTAATTAAAATATAAAAAAAATTATTCGTGAAAAACAAAATAACCAAAATACCTCCTTAAACTTTTCGAGGGTATTTTGGTCAATTTATTTCATGGAAAATATTTATTTGACATTTTTCGAAGATTCATCTATTTCTGATGAACACACACTTAAAATTTCAAGTGATTTGAATTTATAAAAAAAAAACTAAAATTCAAACACTACCAGACGTCCGTGATCTTCAGATTGGCCCAGATTCAATCTGGGACATTGGGTTCATATTTTCATATGAGCTAGTGGGTTAATCCCATCTTTTTCCATATTTAAAAACCTTTAAAATGGACAATTGAGATAGCTTATAATAAAATACACTACTTTTACGATTTGAAATTTATTTTTCTCTTTATATTTATGCATCTCTACTCGAGGTCGAGTCGAAAGGTTTTTTAAGTTGGGAACACTCTTTTTAATTAGGTTTTTAAAGTACATTTATAGTATAGGGTAAGCTTTCTATGTTTCCCCTACAACATAAAACTTATATACTTCCTCTAATCCAGCCCTCCATTTTGAATGAAGGGCCAAGATTGCTCCAATCACAATGTCATATCTCTATACTATTTTATTTTTAATTTTTTTTCTATAAACTATTTTGATACTAAATTTTGTACGTCCAATCCACTATTAAACTCACACTAGCGAAAAATATAAAAAAAATATTTTCAATAAAATATATAAAAAAATATTTTCAATAAAATAAAATGACCAAAATACCCTTGAAAGTTTCAAGGGGTATTTTGGCCATTATATTTTATCAAAAAATATTTTTAATATTTTTTACAGGTGCGCCCCAATGAGAATATGACACGTACCAAATTTCATATTCACACAATTTGTATAAAAAAAAAATTTTAAAAAAAAAATACTTTGAGACATTGGATCTAAGATCAAACGGTGAGTGGCTCTCTTGATCAAAATTAGACGGCTGGATGATAGGGAAAACATAGATCTTTTATGCTGTAGGGGAAGTATAGAAACCTTTCCCTATACTATAAAATTGCAACCATATATAAACTTTCCTCTGATACATATCCTCTCCTTTAAGTGACAAAGGTCATTCTTAAGGGGCTAGGACGGACACCTATGTCTTTGGTGTTACAAACACTCAATCGATTAAGGAAAAAATTTATGGGTTATGTTAGGCTGCTCCCATTATGTTTATTATTGTACTCAGCAAACTTTGGATACTTCTATACCCTTCTTTTGTACATGGAACATTTTTTTAAGGGAAAAGTTTAAATAAGGTTGCAACCTTAAAATATAGAATAATAGATGCACCTCAAAAATCTATCAGAAATGTTGTTTTAATGTTGAATAAACCCTCTAATCGATCATCTCGACATTAAGATGTATGAATATGAAAAAAAAAAAGTTTTTGAGTCCCGAAAATAGTGCATCTTGCGACACATTATCTAGACTGTCTATTTTCAAGATTTTCATATATTTATAGATCTACTTGATTTTAACCATTTTTGGAATTTTAAATTTTTTAATTAGGTATGAAAATAGATTTTAAGATAATACTAAGAATTTTTCGCAACAATATTACATGTTATGATAAAATTTTAAGGTGTAGCTTAATTAGATTGTCTAGGGTTGCATCTTTATAAAAACCGCACTCTTTTTTAATAAGGGTATTTTTAGTCATTAAAATGGATATGATGTCATCTGCGTGACATTATCCATTAGTAGCTTTTGATGCTCTATGGGTGATGTCATATCTCATGTAGATGCACACCCTTTTTTTTTTTGCATGTATTAATTCCTGTAACATTTATTGCCTAAACCCACACCTCTCTGTCTCTCTCCATTTTTATATCACCAGCGAACAACAAAACACATTCTCTCTCTTTATTTTAGTTTAGTTTCAAGTAGTTTGTATTGCTCTCTTTCTCTCCATTGTCGTGTTTATTTGTCTATCTCTATCTCTCACTCTTGCTGGTTTTAAGAAGTTGGTGTTGGTGTTGGTGTTGGTCTGTGTCTCCTATTTTCAAGTTGTCAGCGTTGTAAGAAGTTGATTGTCCCGACGAGGCTGATTGGATGTGGTTAGAATCGAAATCAGCCGACGTATGTGATTCTGATTCTGATTCTCTTCTAGCTTAATCAGCTCTTTATTTCTTAACTTAAAACTATCTACAACCTAAGAGCAAATGAATTTAGTTTTGGCCATGGGAGCACGGGTCCAATCAAGTTGGTGGTAGAAACAAAAGGGAATGAGTATACTAGGATTCGTATTATCACAAGTAAAGCTATGTTGATGAATGCCATCACCGTCCATCGGATGAAATTGACTGTGATAAGAGATTTTGTGTCCTGTTATTTGTGATCCAAATTGTAGGTACGCCACTTGACACCTTATATTTTTATATGGTCATATAAACTATATTAGAATATGTTGACAAAAAGAGCAAGACAAAAAAAACTAGACTGAAACCTCTATTTGTATTATTGATACAAGGAAGTGTAAATTATATTTGGATTTGCATTTCTATTTAATAAAAAATGGCTTTCCGTATTTGCCTTTGTATATATTATAAAATCTGAAAATTAATTGTTTTGATGTCAAGAGATTCTTTATGATAAAATATTAGGAGGTTAATAAACAACATATCTATAGGATGAGTATAGCAAAGATGAAGACGCTGAGATGGATGAGTAGCAAGACAAAAAATTATAGAATTCAAAATAAATACATTCGATGGAACTTAGGTATGACTTTAATAAGTGATAAGATGAGTGAAAGTAGACTTAGACCGTCTGGCCATATGCATTGTAAACTTAACTCGACACTGATTAGGAGGTACAATTTGGTTCAAATGAAAGGTTCTAAGAAGGCATAAGGAAGATCCATAAAGATATGGACGGAAGTAGTGATAAAAGATATGATGGCGTATGGTCTTATCGAGGGTATGACTCTTAGTAGAGCTGAATGACGGAACATGATTCGTATAGTCTACTTCCAAATAATTTGGATAAAGTTCAAATGATGATGCTGATGATGATGTAGAGCGTCCTTTTTTGGATCTCTTATATGCTTTGAACTAGTCATCATTGATAGATGTATTTTGGAGTTTGAATTCCTTATTAGACGTTAAACATATATCACGACAAGCACCCTTTTTATTATCATGATTAAATTACTTTGAATACCCCACACCAATGTGCTCTGTCCCCACTCCTTATCAAAATAATGTAGAAAACCATTGATTATTTGGCTAGTTGGGGTTTGTGTGGGGCAGGCAACTTCAGCCTAGTACTCTCGGATTTTTGCACAGGGTATTAATAACATCAGGTTAGTAGCGGTTAGGTTTACTTAAAAGTTTAGGTGGTGTGAATGGTTCAAAATATCCGGATGGTCTATCTGGGACATTTCAACCCATCCATAATTTCTCCATTCGTGATCGGGGTGTCTACAGTTGTTCATCTTTGACGCTTATATCTCACTCGGTGTAATACAAAGCGGCAAAGAAATAAACGCATGCAGTAAAAGTCTTGGTGTGTCACTGCGCCAAAGAGAGCACAATTATTTAACTTTTTCTTTCTTATTTTATCAATTAATACTATTTTATTTTGATATCTTGTATGCTTCTTCTTTTTTTATAACTTGTATTAATGAGTGAAAGTGAAAGCTATATCTCATAATTTAAAAAACAGCTATTAAATGCTAAGAAACCCCTCTGGAAATGGAATTCAGAAATAATTGCATAGCACCTTACCTTTTACAAGATGCGCATGTAATAATTGCAGAGGACCTTATCTTTACAAGATAGAGTACCATACCACCTAGAGGCTTCCAATAAATGTTGTTAGGCCTATTAAGAAAAAGGACCGGACCACCATCCATCAGTCTATAAATAAAATGATTTTATTATTTTGTGTTCTTCTGCAATTTTTGCCCTGACATATTTCCTTTATTTGGAAGGTTTGGGATGTATTGACGAACAAGGAAGTCATAAACATCGTTGCCTCCTCTAAGGATCGTTCTTCAGCGGCTCGAACACTGGTAACCCGAGCAGTTAGAGCTTGGAAATACAAATACCCAACATCAAAAATCGACGATTGTGCAGTTATTTGCCTCTACCTAAGAACGGAACCAACTGTAGCCTCCAAAGCCTCTTCCGAAGCACTGGAGTCGGTTCATAGTTGCCCGGAATCTTTGATTTCTGGTCGTTTGCGAGATGCTGATGATGGAGAAGGAGATGGTTTTCCACCTTGTTGTGTGGTAAGAGAGGGTAAGGATGAGGAAGAATGGAGCGCCCTAGAGGGTGTGACAAGAGTGAACTCTATTGTGAAGCTTTCTCGGAGATCTTGATGTCTTTCTCTTTTTAATTTTGTGTTGTTTCTTTCGTAGTTTTGTTGTACATGTTTTTGTTTTAAAGGGTGAGTTAGAAGCACCAAGATTTGGAGTTGTTTGGTTGGGGGTAGAAAGGAAATCTCTCTTTGGGAAAATGTTTTGATGGGGCTGCAGCGTTATCGAAATAAGTAAAACCTCACCTTAAAACTCATTGAAAATTACAACTCTTGCATCGGAAAGCATTGAAATCGATCATCTCAACCTTGATAATTATGGTTTTACAAAAATTTAGGATTGCAAGTCTTAAAAATGGTATATATTGTAACACATTATCTAGACTGTCCATTTTCCAATGTTCATGGATATATAGAATTATGCTTTTTTTGAGCGACAAATTTCGTTATCGGTTGTATATATAGATTTTAGAGCCATCATAGAGATTTCTTATGCCCAAAGTGGTTTTCAGATGAGGTTTCGTAGTGAGGCTTTACTTTTTTTCTATAAAGCCTTGGCCAAACAGAAGCTGCATCCAGTTTTTTTAATCAATATTTCTCTGAAAAAATTGTTGGGTTACTCTACTATAGGACATTTTGGACACATTCTGGCCATATTACCATTCGATAATTTTTATTAAGTATAGAATATTTTTAAGGGCCCATTTGGCACATGATTTTGGGACATGGATTTTTAACATCTTGGATAATTATTAAAAACCACCATTTGGTTTGTTTAATGGTTAGGATATTAAAAATTTACAGAAATTAAATCTTGGAAAGTCACCTAACTTTTCAATGATTTCATTTCCCCATCAAAACCTGTTTATTTTTTAATTTCCAAGGCCATGGATTCAACTCGTTGGCCCCCTCTACTTGAAACATAGGGCAAATTTGTTGTTAGTCCTAGATATAAAAAAAATCAAATAAGTAAATCAATATACAACTTATTTAGATCTATTATTAAATCACACGATGGAGTTAATGCTCCATACCAAATCCTAGAGACTAAGTTAATTGATGACAAGCAATATTGAGAGTCATCTTTAGTGAAATCTTATTCACCTCGCATCTCTCTTTTTCTATCATTTTCTCTCTCTATTTCTTAAGAGGTTAACCCTTTTTTATAGAGAACACATTTGTTTTGTAACTCTCACATTCATGGTCTTTAAGATTTGAGATCCAAGTATAATTGCTGCTTTAATTCCCTTAAGTGCAGCTAATTATAATTAACAAGCTGTCACCAAATTGTTAATCATAAGTAACGAGCTAAATCTGTCATTAGTCCCATAATGACTCACATAATAGGATGTCATCCAAACATTCATGCAATTTGATAAAAGATATTTAGAAATTAAATATTTATAGATCTATAATATAAAAATAATAATTGTTACAACAAATCCAAATACACTACAGGGTTTTCCCTCCAGTGACACAGGTTTTTCTTTCAGTGCAACATGCTTTTAAAATTAAAAAATGGATCCAAACATATGGCATTATTGTTGTGTGCGGAATCTCTAAACCTGATAGGTTGGTTTTTTTGGCTAATAAAGTACGAGAAAAATAGAACAAACAATAAGCAAAAAAAAAGATAAAGCAAAAAAGAAATATTACAAACAAAACACTAGAATTTATGTAGTTCACCCCAAGAGGATTACATGTACGGAAATCTACTATACCAATGTAAGTTACATCAAGGATTTTGAGACATAGAGTTACCTTTCTAACCTTAAACAAAATTCAGTTGAGACAACTTTTTTAAACCACTCTCCCGACCGACACCACATGTCGTTCTTCCTTCTCTTTACTTTTAGCAACCATTGTTGACATTATCGGATAGAGTTACGAGAGCAACAAGAAACTAAATTTCTTTCTAACTTAAAGGGGAAACCACCCAAATTCTTCATAAAAACCACTTCTCTACAATAAACCACTATCTTAATCTATATGAGGTACCATCGAAATGTTTCTCTCCATATAAAGTTCTATTCTCTCTAAGGGGAGGCCTTCCCTCTCATGCCACCTTTCCCATATGGTGACCCATAAAAGGCACACA
>NW_006494943.1:1143557-1154439 GCF_000471905.2 Amborella trichopoda
GGTTAGAAATTCACTTTATATAAGAAAATTCCTATAGATGTTACATATATTTCAAAAACCAATAGATATATCCAAGAGTCCTAACCTTTATGTGAATGATTTTGGATAACACCAAATGAAACATTCTCCACCTTGATATCAAAATCACTTGTTCATCATACCAGCATTAATTGGATAGCTTTATAAATTCTTCATCTTTTGCCAAACACATTTCTTCATCATTCTTATTGAAAACTAGTGTTTGACATCAAATTTCTCCACCTCAAACCTTGCATTCGAAACATTTACTGCCATACCAAAAACCCCAAACCATGCTCTGATACCACTTGTTGTGCGTGGAAGCTCTAAACTCGATTTATTGATTTTTTGACAAAAAAAGTTTGAGAACAAGTAGAACATGCAATAAGCAAGAAAAATAAAGCCGGAAAGATGAAACAAACAAATATTAAAACAATCTTATATAATAGGGAATATTGTTCACTTTTTGTTTTGGGCAAAGCTGAAGATAAGCAATAATAATAAAGTAGAAAATCAGAATATTCTATGCCATACGAAACCTAAGACAAAAAGCAGAAAATATTTTTCTAAAATATTATGTGTAATAAGAAAACCTAATACAGAAAGCAGAAAATATTTTTCTAGGGGTATGTTTTGTAAAGAGCCCAGTCTCTAAACAATCAAATTGGAGCGTACCTTCATATAGTGTCGAGAAGTGTGGTTTCAATACTGGAAATCTTTGTGATAGCGTTAAAATATATTTTCATGTTTATTTATAAAGTTTAAAGCTTCAAAAATAGTGTAGATCAATAAATGTATGAGAACTTGAAAATCTTGAAAATTAACGGTCCAAAAATGTGTTACAAAATACATTATTTCCAAAACTTAAAATCCATTCTTTTTCATGTCTATACATCTTGATGTGGAGATGATCAATTTGAAGATATCTGAGCATCAAAACAACCTCTTATAGTGAATTTTTTGAGGTAGGCTTAAATTTGATTATTTAGCGCCTCAGTTCTATATAAACTTTTTCGTTTTTCCGGTCCCTCTTTTTTTGTTAGTACTGAAACAGGAAAGTTTAGGAAACATAAAACACAATAATAGAAAACCAAGGGACAAAGGCCGTATTTGTCTGAATTGAAGATCTATAGAGAATATTTGGTGGGAATTTTAAGGGATTTGGCTTACGGTTCAGCCTAGGACTTTCTAGGGTTTTTTTAGATCTAGGGTTTTTTCCAATTTAAGGGGATTTTTTTTCTTCTTTTTTGGAATTTTCTAGGAATTCTTGGATATAGGGTTTTTTTTTTTTGGGAGCTTTGGTCATTTTTTATAATATTCTCCAGGTTTTTATGTTCCAAATTTCCTAGGAGATTTTTCATAATTATTTTTATATAATTTTTCATGGTTTTTGGATGATTTTGTTACGAAAGGTTAATGGGGTTTATACAGGCGTTAAGACAAAAAATTTCTGGGGAATAGTCCCTTAGGAGTAGGGATCCTAGGCTTGGTGATAGGGTTTGACCAGCCAAACTCGTTCAATATTGCCTCCAGAAGCTTCTAGAATCCTTGACCAAAAAAGTTCAATTTTGTAGAAATTTCCAAATTTTTTTTGGAAGAATAGGGATCAACAACATGACATTCACTTGTCGCGAGGTCCACATTTGAAGGCCTAGCGATGCGTATCACATTATTGATCCCTATTTGGCATAGATTCATCTTCGACTACTGGGTATGGTGCACTACGGTTTACTGTACTAGTGTGACCCCTAAGGTTCAGGTTGTAGGTTTTAGAGAATTCCCTTCCCCAAAATTTCAGGGCAGTTGCCCTACAAATCACTTTGATGGATGACTTCCGATGATTTTATTGCATCCTTAGGACAATTGCCCGTGTGGATATTATAGACAAGGAAATTTTGTGGGAATTATGAATAGTTTCCTCTTCCGGGTAGTTTATTGATTTGTTTATGGCTTAAAGAGTGAAAGTTTGCTGTATTTTGTAAGTTCACTTTTTTTCAAAACTTGTCAAAGCATCTTACATAATGTTGGTGATAGTACAAATTGAATTCCTCAATTCCCAGTAAAGGTTCATATAAAGTTCCTAAAAATGAAAAACATAGTATTAATGCAAGAGCATATTGTACAAGCAATTGATTGCATTACTATCATATCGATTAGAGATTAAATGAAGTTATATTATGACAGTAACACAACAAAATGAGGAATTTGCATTCTTAGTAGTATTCAACGTAGGTTCACATAACTCCTACAATTTTCCCATAATTGCACTAAAATACTTTTATAGTCCCAAAGGATTTTAGAACATTGAGTACTCTAGTTGATATTGTGACAATTGATTTGTTCAATTCTAGTTGATATTGTAACAATTGATTGGTTCTAGTTGAACAGTTTTATGGTTCTTTTATTGATCACTAACTTCATTGAAGTAGTTCAGAATTAGAATTACCAGATAATTTAGGAGAGTTATGTGAACTTAGTAACTTCATATGTGAAGATGAGTATTATCCCACAACTGAATAATCTTTTCTTCTGTTTTCCCATATCATCTAATCTTATTTTACTGATAGTAGCTATGCTGTAAATAATCTGTTTCTGTTGAATCTTAGAATGGTCCAACTATTCTTGTCTTTCCATTCCATGGATTTACCGTTCTTTTTTGTACATATAACTTCCTTCAGATCCTTCCATTTTGGTAAATTGATTGTTGAATAACTGTTCTCTCTCTTTCTGATTTCCAAGGAGAAAGAGGATGCTCATTATTAATGTATTCTACACTTGGTGGAAGTCAACAAAAAACAGAAATATTTCCTCCCCAAAATCCTTATTTAAAGTTTAAATAACAACTCCTAACATCCAATTCAAAAGATTACTTAGGTACACTTCCTGAATAGGATCTTACAGGCAGATCCATTACACATTCATCTATTCATGTTGAATTGATTTACTCTTTTGAAATTTTATTATCTTGATAGACAATTTTTTTTTTTTGAGAATGCATTATTTTGAAGCCATTCTCATGCACACATCTACTCTATCAAGAAAGAACCACAATCATGTCATATTTTTTATGAAAATTAAAATCCTTTCCTATTCATGAATGCTTTAAAGTAATGAATTCATTACTATTTCCAGATGCAAGTTTCTAACAACCACAAAATCTTGATAAAATCTCAAATCTCCACAAAATCCTCATGATTTCCCTGGCTTATAAATAACATAAGAAAATGCTAATCTCAGATACAATTCACATATGTTGACTATATAGACATTTATCGAATCTCCTTTGGTGCCGGCTTCGAGTTTGCTAGTAAACAACACACAGACACCACTAGAAGACCAAATATCAATAAAAATGATGGAATAACTCATCATCTAGGATACCCTCTTATGCTGTGATTCTTCAGTTCATATGTATTCATTACTTATAAATCTTCAGTAATAAAAAAAAATTAAAAAGAGATAAAAAAATCACCAAACAAGCCAATCAAGATATCTCCTTGGAACAATGATTGGAGTAGGAAAATTCTAGGATACCCCAAGACATCATCTTATAAGCTTATTCATTATAAAAGTTTGTAACAGGTTTGGTGAGATCTTTCATAATTGTTAACTAGTTATGTGAGGTTAACAGAATCCCTTCAATCGTGCACGGATAGTCCGATGGGTGCCATGTTCTGGTCCCTTATACTCTTAACAACCACACTAACTCTTCTGATAATCCCAGTTTGAAAATTTCTTAACAAATTGTTTTTTCTATAAAAATTTCTTAACAAAGTTGCTTTTGCTATAATATTCACTTTTCCTTGGCTCAATCTTTGATGGTTTGAGATTTCTGTTCTTGTTAATGGCTTTTGATGGATGATATATTGAGAATGAAGGAGATAAAATTGATTTCAAAAACCAGACATGAATTCTAAAAGCAACACACACACACACATGCACATTCATAAAGCAATTGATTGGTCTCACTCAAGAGAATTTATGGGTGTCAAAATCATATTCCCCACTTTATTGGGCAAGAGGGACGTGGCATTATTTTCTTCCTCTTGTTTTAGTCATATTTAAGGGGGGGGGTTTTCTCCACTAAACCCTCACTAGATTGGTAGTTCAATAGAAGAAATGTACAAAGCTATAATAATATAATAAAGATGTAGAGGATCGTATCCATATCTACTCACGTGTGATCTTGATTCCCTTGATATCATTTACATCTCATAAGCTGTGCGTTGCACGAGTGCTTTTATAAAATTTGATTATGATTAATTTATTTCATGTTTGATTGATTAGAGAAATCTGGAGATTTGGATGTTAGAGATTTTGGCAGAGAAAAAGAAATGAGAAATGTGGAATTTAGGCATAAAACACTTGAAAAATAAACTACCGTGTCAACATTTATAGGGGCAGAGGCTCCAGCAAAGGTGACTAGAGCGGATATCCATACTATTCATTCAACGATTGTGCTGTTTGATTCATTAGTCCGAAATGGCCATTGAGCTTGTTTGACAAATCGACCAAACCGATATACGAGGGAAGCATTTCGAGCATCCGACTATTGGAGTGAAGATGTTTGTTACTTTTAAACAAGGAAAATCAATAGGTTTCTGCTATAGTGGTTGAGGCATATAAGTAACACAACTCTGAATCGAAGTGGCACATAAGTCACACAACTCTATGTCTAAGCGTTAAATGCTTATCCACCAAACAAAAGAGAAGGGAGGTAGTTGCATCTTCAACTTCTATTTATTCTACATGAAAGTTGGATTGTCATCACCATGTATTTCACAAGGTCAAAAACAAAAATCATAATTTGTAGAAATAGGACACTTTACTACCTTGCATGTTCAATTATTGTGGTTGAAAAACCAGTATGATTGAATGGTCCACCGGAGACTTGGGATATGATTAGATCTTTCTCAATAAAACTTCCCATGAGAATGTAAATTGAGGGTGATTGCTTATTAAGAGCTTGTTTGCCCCTGTAGATGAGCACAGATTAGATGCATCCTTATTGAGGACAGCGATCCATCACCTTCTATGGACACTTGCCTCCGTTGTGGATATCCTAAGTTTCTACGCCGATCCCTTCAAATACCCTAGCATCTTAGTTTTAATTATGCAGCAACAATCTACTCTTTCCCTATCCACCTATTGTCTGGTTATCCAAACAAGCACTGAATATTAAGGCTCCGAACTTCGGATTGCCTACCCTAAAAGAAGTCTTAAGGTGTGGTTGGATGAGAAAATGAGATGAACAAGCCATTTGCCTGTTGTGAGTTTAAGAATATGGCAAACCCATTATGTTATCCTGGTCTTGTTTCTCTTCTCAAATTTCTCTTGGATTCTCAACTCAATATTTCATTAGGAAGTTATAGTGCTATGTCATACAACACTGTTTTATGAAAAATGCTCCACTGTGAGGGTATCCACCATTCATTCTTGGTCATGGATGGTAAAGATTGATCACAACTTCATAAAACAAAGCATTTTCCTGGTTAACATTAACCTTACTGTGTACCGTAAGGAATGGATGGGTACCATGTAATATAAGCAGTAGCAAAAAAAACTCTTTATTAATTTGTCAAAATAATTTATTTTTATGTTTTTCCTTTCTTGAATAATGCAGAGGAAGCATGCTTGCCTTAGATGTGCCCACCATACATAACCGTCCCACGTTTACGGGAGTGTAGGCAGTGGCCACTATTGTTTTTCACTTAAAATAATACGTTGTACCTTTAGAGAAAACTAAAGTAAAATTAGGCAAGAGTCATGAGAAAAATTGGAGAAAGGTCATAACAATATGGTTTAACTCTGTCATGTCTCAATTTAGTCATGCCAGTCCCAAGCCCAGATAAAGAATGAGGGTTGTATCAAGGCAATCATTAAACTTTGGTATATTTTTACATGAATTTTGAATGGTCTTATTAAGGGCAGAATGATAGAACAAGATCTGTGTAGCTGATTTTAAATAGTTGGAGTAAGGCTCGGATGATGATTATAATGATTATGATATAATAGTATTATTTAATTTTTGTATAAAAAGATCACAATTTTTTTTAGCTCTCAGATGTAAAACTGGATCTTAATGTTTAAACAAATTTCTTCAAACTTCATGATACATCCCTAGCCGGTGTATTTCACATCTAACAGTTAGAAATAATTATATTTTTTTACCAAAGTGGATCATCTAATAATAAATAAATATAAATGAATGCACATGAAAGGGGTCAAGGGAACATTTTTTTTTACGTGCTTCCGATCAAATCAAGTTGTAACCTACTTGGAGCCCTAACCAAAAAAAAAAAGGGTTTTATATTTATGGGCATAGGCCAAAAGGAATAAGGAAGAAGTACATTGACCCAAAAAATAAATATATATATTGAAGCGCGTAGCTCTCTACTCATCATGTACGAAGCATGAATCAAAACATAAATATGTGAAAGTCTTGCTAGCTCTCTACTCATCATGGATGAAGCATGAAACAAAACATAAATATGTGAAAGTCTTGCTTCTCGCTCCGTTTACAAGTGGGAAGAGGCAAAAAAAAAAAAAAAAAAAAAGACCAGCTTATATACACTGGATCTCTCTCCATATATATATATACACACTATATATATATATATATATATATATATATATATATACACGTGAGTGTTTGTATGTGTGTGATTCTGAGTGTGTCATTGGATAGGTTCAAAGTTTCTTTTTTTTTTTTTCAAATTTGATGACACACTCCAAGAATCCATCTTGATATCTTATAATTAGAGCTAATTGTGACCTCTTTGTAACAAAACATAAATGGTCTTGTAGTATATAGTAGTGTTTTGTTCACTCTCTCTCTTTGCACACTGAACATTGAAGATTGAACCTTTGGCTCTCTGTCTATTTTCCATACTTTGGCACTGTCTCCCTCTGTCTTGGGTCCATTTTCTCACCTTTAAAACCATAAGCACTTGTTCCGGTCTCACTAACAAGCGTGCAAAGAAGAAAGTGACCCCAAAAAGAGAATTATATGTCTGAAACGTGAAAGAGTGAATGGGGAGACAAAGAAAGTAAGATTTTGAAAATCTCACTAAAATAAGTGTGAAGGATCAAACTATACGCAAGAGAAAATTATTTTCATGTGTGAATGTAGGGAAAAAGGGGGGAATGCCGTTTGAGATGGGAGCAATAATTCGAAAAGACGCATGCCATTCAGGACCACAGAACACCCCCACCTTTCCCCTCCACTACTTATCATGGCCCAGCTAAAACAATTAACACTATAAACGGTCCAGATATCATCATTAAGATCTTGACTCTCGATTTGAGCCATTGAAATAAACTAAAAAGCACGAAGTCACATGTGAATCTTAGCATCAACTCCTATCAAGGTGGTCCCAAATTGACGTTTGAGAGAGACGGCCAATTATCATTAGAGTGCTTACTTCAAAATAGTACTTCACTCGAGTATCTCTTCATCTATTTTGTTATGAAAAATTGTTTCATGCATGGTAGACCACATTTTAATATATGCGGTCCAGAAGTATAAAGCTTTTATCTTAAAGATGGATGTAAATACGTGGTCTATTTAAAAACAATTGAAACTAACAGTCCAAATGTTTTTTTGATAGAATTACTATTTCTAGTTCTTAAAATTTATTTATTTATTTTTTCATATTCTTGATCTCCATGTTAGATATTTCATTTTCTTAAAAGTCCAAAAATCTATCTAAAAAATAGATTTATTAAGAGCCTGCATTTCTACATGTGCGGGCTTGGCCCGCATGCTAACCATGTCCTTTTGTTATTTGCTATAGAGTACCCAAAATGACCCTATTTTGGATTTTCGAAACTTGAACAAGCCAAGGTACTTTGCCTATGCCAAATGATATAGATACACTTTCCAGGTTCCAAACTTGGAAAACGATTTTTCTATAAAAACTTATTGTTTGTGGTTTGGGACCTAGAACAACCAAAGGCGTTTAATCACTGGGCTTAAGTTGCCCGAACCAAATGATAAAACTAGCCCAGCTTGTTTTAGGTTTCAAACCTGCAAAATATATTTTATCTATTAAAATCCCTTAGACTGAGTTTGGAATTTAGAAGAAACAAGCATTTTAGTGATTTGACCCATGATTGTTATAGGCCATATCACCAAAAGAACTTTGCGTATTTAGGGTTGTAAAGCCTTAAGGATGGCATTTTAATAATTTTTAACCAAAACATTTGAAGAGGTACTCAAGTGAAATACTCTTGTAAAAGTAGCCAGTTTGTTGATAAATCCAGCTTTCGCAAATTTTTGGTAGTTTGTTCATTTTCATGATATTTTACCTTTATATTTTGAGATAATGGAACCTAAAAGACCTTAATTTTGAAGTACAAATTACAAGACTATTTCAGTTCTTTCATCCATCTCTCTTCCTTTTCCCTGAATTTCTGCCCAAATTCTGGCCGAGTTCCTGTATTGTTGGCCATTAAAAATGCTTTCATTAAAGGAATCCCTTATATTCTGGTTATTCGATAACGGCCATGAGTTTTAAAACAAGGAATATGGCCAAGTGTTTTGAGATTTCAAAGGCTTCGAAATGAACTTCTTTGATATTGAAACAAATTCTTTTTGGCACGGTCTACCAATTTAAAACAGAGGCCCCAAATTAACTTCGATTTTGATTAATTATTTAAGTTTTCACCGAAACCGAAATTTCGGTCAATTTGGTGCGAAATCCAAAAATTAAGTTCCCAACTTGACTCTAACGAAATTCGAAGCACAAAAACATTGCATCTGATTCCCTACTGTAAAAAAATTCCTTATGTATTTGTGCACACGATTTTGGAGAAGTGCTTGGTGAGCGGGCCGACTCACATTATTCTTGTGTGGTCTCCCAACAAAATATATCATGTATTTTTTATCCAAAATTTTAGAATTCAATAATATCAACCATGACAATGATCTAAATTTTGTATTTGTTTTTCCAAAAAATAATGATATTATTTTTTGAATTCCTTTTTTCATCGTCCATTTTAAATTTTAGTGGATGTAACATTGTTTGATATCCATGTTAGAGATGGATGTTAGATAGACAAGGGCCCGCACAATAATAGGTGAGTCGACTGACTCACCAAAACCGTGTCCCACTATTTTCATTAAGAATAGACAAGAATAGTAGGTGCAGTCTATGTAAAACGCATATTCTAACAAAAATCAAAAGTAAGGCATACTTTTAAACTTTGCCGAAAGATGTAATTTCAGCAACTTATTCATGATGTGGATCTATAAACATTTAGAAATCTTGAAAATGAACATTTAGAAATGTGTTGCAGGATGTATTATTTTTAAAACTTGAAATCTTTTGATTTCTTTTTTCATATCCATACGGCTCAAGATCTATATGATTAATTGGAAGGTAATTGGATGTCATAACAACCTTTTCATATAAATTTTTGAGGGGCCCCTCACTTCTATAACATACAATTGAGATACAATTGAGATAAGTATGTTGATTCAAATTTGCCTCAAGATGATGAAAAGAAAACAACATGACAAATTATGCCTATATTAGCAATGTAGAGAGACCTTCCCAGGTCCTAAATCTCACAATGGACGCTAAGATTTCACGGAGAAAGTTAGAATCCTGATTAGATCTAATGCTTATCACCATCCATTATGAGAAGGCACGGGATCCAGGGGCACATTGTAAATGAGGGACATTTCTACAATATGAATTCTCCAATTGGGAAATTCAAAAGAAAGAGAGAAAGGAGTGCATAAGGGAGAACAGGGATGTATTTGCAATCAATATTTACACTTTCTATCCACAATTTGCAATTTAAAAAAAAAAAATTAGATATCCATTTTGGGGCTGACAAAAAATTCCCGGCAATAATCCGGTGGCGAGAAGGGCCATTTTGACCTCAAAAATCTGATAAAATCTCAGACATGCCCTCAGAGATGCTCTCTAGATTAGGTCTCCAAACTGCAACTCTCCCCCTCCTCCGATCTCGATGGCTGCCTCTTTTCTCTGTTAAAATGTCGGTTAAGTACCGATCATTTGATTTACCAGCACCTGGTTCTGGTTTTCCGGCAACTGGATTCCGGGCAATTTCCAAATCCTTCTTATCTTTCCTCTTTTTTGCCATTTTGGTCGGCTTGGTGTGATGCTTCTCTAGACCGAGGGCAGAGAAAGGGATTAAAAAGTAAATTTCCCCACGTTCTAGCTCGGCATCAGGGGGGAGGATCACAATCCCTTGAACAAGGTTCGGAACACAGGGTTTGACGACGTGCTTCGGATTTGCTTTCATGACTTCACCCGCTCGTATCGAGCCGCTCAGCTCCTCAACTCGACCATTGCAATGGACTATGCGGATCACGTCGAGCGCACCGAAGGGGAGGACGCATGCAATGCAACACCTCAGGCTGTTGCCCATTCCTCTTCTCTCTGGTTTTGTATCACCTCTCCTTTCAACCTCTCTTCCCTCTGTATCAACTGGTTTTTCGGAAACCTTCGAATTTTGTATCACTTCTCGCTCTCTACTAACAATCTTTTCCTTCTCTTCACTCTCTGTATCTTCTCTATATCTCTCTTCCCTCTGTCTTTGAAACCACTCTACTCTCTTTTGTTTCCTCTCAAAATTCGATCTTCTCTTCGTTCTCTGCAAGTTCTTCCCTATGAATCCTCTCTTTTAATGGGGTATTTGTGGATGAGAGAGGCAGGTTGGTATAATGATTCTTGTAATCGGCCATGGCCGTTGAAGTTAGAGAGAGAGAGAGAGAGAGAGAGAGAGAGACGACCACTCTACTACTAACTAACTCGTCGTCGTTAGTTAGTTGGTACGAACGTACCGTCCTTCTCTCTCTTCTTCTCCGTCCGACCTCGTACGTAACTAA
>NW_006494943.1:1154625-1193213 GCF_000471905.2 Amborella trichopoda
GGTTAGGTAGGTAGGTAGGTAGGTAGAGGTAGGTAGGTAGTTAGTAGTTAGTAGTACGTAGTACGTACGTACGTACGTACGTACGTAGTAGTAGAGTAGAGAGAGAGAGAGAGAGAGAGAGAGAGAGAGGACCCACTCTTCAAAATCTCGCTGTTAGTGTTGGACAAAGACCCTTCTCTCTCTCTTCTCTCGCCACTCGATAATAAGTGTAGTTAGGTATGGGGAAGCGGGTCACAGGTGCTTAAATTATTGGGCAATGCCAGCTTGTTATTTCACTAACATCTGTTCTTCTCCTCCCCTTCTCCCGCTCTGTCTTTTATTATTATTATTTTTATTTTTTTTTTCTCTCTAAAAATTTTTTCGATTCTCATTACTTGGCATTTTCCTCAACTTATGCTATAGGGGTGGCAATCGGGTCGGGACCGAGCCGGTTAGCAGTCAAACCAAACTTGGTCCCGATCTGGCTCTAGATCTGGGGCTTGGGTCGGGATCGAGGCGTCAAACCCATCGGATTAAGTTCGGTCCAAATTACTTGGAGACTAACCAGTTAGTTGGCTCCCAACCCAACTAACTAATTTAACTAGTTGTACGATATATAAAATAATTTTAAAATTTCTAGACCCAAAAACACACTGACCGGTGGATCGGGTCTTGATACGAATGACTTGGAGTCCTGCTCCAAGTTAGGCCTAGTCGGGTGGGTCTACCCAGACCTGACCTAACCTATTGCCACCACTATCGTGTTGGATTCCCTTCTCGATGATTTTGGTCTCTCCCTACGCCCCTATGCACTACTGTGGTTTGGGATAAGTATGATGGCGAATCTATTATTTATAAATTTGATATCTCTCTTGTCATCTCTATATTAATTGCAAGTAAATATGTTTTTAGCTGATTTTGATAGTTTTTAAAATAAATTACGAACTTTCATATGCTTTATCTTTTTTATTTTTCTATAATACTTAAATAATTCAAGTTTTTTAATAATCCACTTTTTATAAAAAAAAATTTCATCTTTTGCATTATGATGGACTTTATTATTATTTTTTATTTTTAACTACTTTTTATTTTCACATTTTTCAAATTTTTTGAGTGTGTATGCCTCTAATCAAAGGCCGAATAACTAAGCCGATGCGACTTCTTAAACATAGGTGCAGTTGGCATACGGATGCATCCATAACTATAAAGATAAGGTGCACCTTCAAATTTTATCATGGTATATAATTTTGATGTAAAATGTTTTTAAGAATATCTCAAATCTATTTTTATATCTAATTATAAAATTTTAAATTTTAATAATGGCTAAAATAAAGTAGATCTATAAACATATGAAAATTTTGAAAATAGATGGTATAGATAATATATTGTAAAATGCACTATATTTATTTTTCATGGTCATACATCTCGATGTCGAAATAATCAATCAAACAGTTTTCAACATTAAAACTACATTTTCCTATGGATTTTTTGAGGTGCATCGGTAGTTTCACATTATAAGGTTGCATCCTTAGGTAAACTTTTTCCCATAAACATTGGTTTTAATTTCAATGTTGGATTTTCACGAGGATTTTAGAGATGCGTCTTTACATTTTTTAGCAAACAAAGACCTATCTCTAACTCTAATGGCACCCAATTAATTATGATTAAACCGCCATTCTTTCAACATTCACATAAAAGGAATAAAACGTACTTTCAACTTAAAAGGACCTTTATCAACATTGGTTGTGAAATCGTACTTCTCTCTGATTAAACTGTAATTGCAACTCTCTCTCTATAAAATAGAGGGCACGTTGGAGGGAAGCTTCGCGGCGTGGGAGTGTCGGTCACCGACTACAAATAGGGTTAGGGTTAGGGTTAGGGTTAGGGTTAGAGAGAGAATGGATTATTGTGGATTTGGTTATATATATATATCCAGTAGTGAGTTGGCTTCTCAGTATTGTAGTGAGAGAGCGCTGAATGTGGTAGAGAGAGAGAGAGAAAGTGTGGGTGTATACGGTCAGTCCTTGTATTCATCTGTACTTTTTTTTTATGCTTCACTGAATTCGTACCACAAGGCCTCGTTGTTTCAATAATGGGATAGATTCTTCCCCCTATCTCTACACGTGTCGTAAGAGGACGTACACTTGTTGCCGGGCCTCGAGGAGAAGACGGCAGACAGGATTTGTCTCTCTCTCTCTAAGTTTTCTCTTTCGTATGCAAGGATGGCGAAAATGGTTTTATATGGCTGCGGCCCCATCAAAATGAGTAAATCGATACCTCATAGCTCATCGAAAATTGCAAGTTGGAAAACCTTTACACTTAAAACGTTATGATTGTAAAAAGAATTTGGATTTTAAGATTTAGAAATGATTCTGACAAATTATCGAGATTTACTTTAAAAATAAATATTTTTTATCTTCTTTTTTTTTAATTTCAAATTTTATTGTTATCATTGAAAATTGATTTTAGAGCTATTATAGATATTTTCGTCCCTTAAAATATTTTTTTAACTAGGATTTGAGGTGAGGTTTTATTTTGTTTTCAAAAAACCTAGGCCTCATAGAAACCTTGGTTATTCTCTTTCTATATATCTCTTCTGCCGGATTAAAGACAGAGTGATGAATGTTTTGGTGGATTTGCCTTTCGCGATAGATTTAGATGGAATATTGAGGGTCGTTGAAAAGTGAGACAAAAGCAACAAGCCCAACCCTCACCAATTTTTACTTGCGGTCCCTCTCTCTCCCACTGCTAACCCCCATTCGTTGGCAACCAATCCCAACCCTTTTCTTTTTCTTTTTTTTGTTGAACGTTTGTGCCTGGTGTTTTAAAACCTGGTTTTGGAGGCTAGATCGGACACCTGATCCAATTCAGATCACCGTTCAGCGTGGGAATGTGTTCAAATATAAGTTGAATATTAAAATTTTAATGTAAATATAAAAAATACAAATTAATAAAGGCACAACGGGTGGAACCTGGAAATTTGCCCAATTGGGATGAAAACCCGGAATTTTGACAACTATTTCTTGACAAACTCATCTAGTTCTCCATCATAATCAAACAAGTGTACCAAAATTGGAACAATTCCTAATTCTGACTGAGAATCGTGTTGGTTCCCAGCAATTGCTAATCCTGATCATAGTTCCCGATCCATATCGCTGGTTTTGCATATTTCGTTAATGTACCTGAACTGTACTCTATATGCATTATAACTATGGAAATTACTTACCCAGAACAATTATGGAAATTTATCAAAATACATATAAATTATAATTGCTTAACATTTGCCAATTTTAAAAGGGAAAAGTTTATATAGAGCTTAGTTTCTAAACAATCAAATTAGAGCCTACCTCAAAACTTTCACTAAGAGAGGTTGTTTTGATGCTCAAATATCGTCCTATTGATCATCTCGATATCAAAAAGTTTCACTAGAAGATGTTGTTTTGATGCCCAAATATCATCCTATCGATCATCTCGATATCAAGATGCATGGATATAAAAAAACAATGGATTTCAAGTTTTACAAATGACACATATTGTAACATATTTTTGGACCATCAATTTTCAAGATTTCATAGATCTGCTCGATCTACAATATTTTTTAAGCTTCAAATTTAATAACTAAAGACGAAAATCGAATTTAAGGCTATCAAAAAACTTTCTAGTATTGAAACTATATTTCTCGATACTATTTGAATGTGAGCTCTAATTAGATTGTTTAGAGTCTCGGCTCTATACAAACTGCACCCATTTTAAAATATTCCAAGTGACGATATTTTGGTGTACATTTTTAAATGGGGAAAGTTTATATAGAGCCGAAGCTCTAAACAATCAAGTTAGAGCCTACCTCAAATTGATCATCTCGGCATCAAGATGCATGAACATGAGAAAAAAAAAACGGATTTCAAGTTTTGATAATAGTGCATTTTATAACGCATTTTTGGACCACCAATTGTCAATATTTTTAAGTTTTCATAGATCTACCGATCTACGCTATTTTTGAAGCATTAAACTTTATAAATAAAAATGAAAATATATTTTAAGACTATCACATAAATTTTCTATATTGAAACCAATGTTTCGACACTATTTGAAGGTGGGCTCTATTTGTATTTTGACAAATTTCCTTTGCAACTACATTATTCAAAGAAGAAAAAAATAAAAAACTTAGTAACCTTCAATCCAAGCAATGAGAATCATTGTTGGCCTCTGTAAAACAGTGACTCAACTGGATCTCATTGGATGCCAATAAGTCTCTTATCTCTTGAATTTTGGAATCAACGGCGATGGAGAATGTCACTGTTTGGAGCCCCCGATTACTGTATTCACAGAGGCTCCTTCGATCAAATCTCCACCTCCAGAAGTTATTAACAACTTAAGTCTTCGCAGCACAGATTCTTCTGCAAGTTCATTACCTGTTTTAATGCCGCATAGTCTTGAAACGTGAGTTTAGTTGTCCCTCTTGTGATCCTTAATTTTCTCCTAAACCACCTCTTCTTCAATTAACTTGAGAGATCCATTAATATAATACTTCCATCTACCCACTTTCTTGCTTGTCTCAAATGATTAATCCGTATTACCTCTTTGAACTTTCAAATAATGTTTGCTTTATTAATTCCCCAAAACTCTTTATGGGTTCAGAACCAATAAGCTGCTTATCGGATAATATAATTCCTTTCAACTTCTCATTGTCATCTTATTCCCCTCAAAGGTCTTTTTGATGTCTTTCAGGTCCCACGGTAACTGAGAAAATGAATGCCCTACACAAGATTAGGTGGAAATATTCTACCCAAAAATAAGTGAATATATATTTTCCTTTCACATATTACACTATTTTTTGGTAAAGGTATTCACGCTAGAGGATAAAATTCAAAGTTTGTGAAAGTAACAAAAAGAAAAATAATAGAGAAAATTAAAAAAAAAGATACTCAAATATTTATGTGGTGAAGCAAATTGCCTACGTCCACGGGGAAACAAAATTCTCTCCCACTAATCAAAAAAATACTATGCATGTAAACATAGAGAATATAAAGGCTTTTCAAGTTCTCTGTTAAACCATAAAACATGATTTTTCTCTCTCTGGAATACCTTCCAAAGACTAAAAAACTAACCATCTTTTTTTCTATTTTTGCAACTCATAATTCTCTCTCTAGAAAGCATCTTTTTATTATTGTAGAGGGAAAATCCGTAAAAGACACATATGACCCAAGTTTATCCACATTCGTACTTTGACTAGGTTTTCTACATCTAATAGGATTTAATTTCTTATAAAATAGGAAATTCTATTAGCCCCAACCTAATGACATCCACACCAAAATATATATAGATATGCTACCCATAGAAATATGAAAGTTTCCTACAAACATGAGAACATGGATTCACATACTTGACATTTTTCCACTTGATGACATGTTTCGGTCGTCAGTAGTATGCTCCAAGAAATTGCTACCCACCAATTACAAATAATCAAATAACTAGAAGGCCCAAGGAGGTCCTGCACTAAGTGAATTTTCCTTTCTCAATGGGCTTAGTTAACATATTGGTTGGATTGTCATTAGCATGAAATTTCTACAATAAAACTTTTCCATTGTCAACCGCATCATGAACAAAGGTATTGAACATCAATATCGGAAAGGGATTGAATCGTGTTGGTAGCACCCCAATGCCTAGTTACCACATTGTGGTTTTTAATCCTGCTGACACCACCCACTGACACCTTCATAAAAAGCTAACTCCCTAATTTATATGAAAAAACAAGTATGGGTCCGTCTTCCCCACTGAATTACCCAAAAAAAAAACATCAATATGCTTGGTCTTGTCATGGAAGGCTGAATTCCTTGCTAAAAACGAGGCACTTTGATTATCACAATGAAGCGGTATACATTCTTACACAGTTCAAAATTCACCAAGTAATATGTTTAGCCAAATTTCTTCTATTATGTATGAGTAAGTAACATATACTCAGCCTCTCTAGAAGACAACAACATCATGGACGGCAACCTTGATAACCAACTAAATGCATCACCTCCCAAAGAAAAAATATATACGGTAGTAGACCTTATTTTATCCAAGTTACCTACAAAATCAACATCAACATAACCATCGATTTTTAAATCCATTTCATTATATCAAAAACCAGTATTGTAAGTTACCTTCAAATATAGAAGGATCTACTTCACAGTGGTCCCATGATAATGGCTGGGATTTTCCATGTATCTGCTCACAACTTCCATTGTTTATGTTATGTCAGTTCTGGTGCTAACCATAGCAAACATGAAGCTCCCAATTGTTAATGAATATGGTACTCAAGACTTATGTATCTTATCTCTTTCAATGCTAGAATATTGTTTCAAAGACAACTTTATATGTACAAGAAATCGGGCACTAATTGGTTTAGCATTCTGTATATTGAAGTGTTGTAGAACCCTCTCCACATAACTCTTCTACATTAACCAAATTTTCTTATTATTCATGTCTGTAAGCATACTCATCCCAAGAATTTAATCAACGGCTCTCAAATCTTTTATCTCAAATTCCCTAGCCAACTGAACTTAAGTTATTGCAATGGTCTTTTTATTTGTTTTTACAATAATGATGTCATCGACATGAAATAACAAGATAATAAAGCTTTTATCAACATTACCATAAAAATAGGCATAATGGTAAGTTTTATATATACGAAAATTCAAGCTCAACATGAAAGAGTCAAATTGTTTGTACCAACACCTCGACGATTGTTTCAATCATTATAATGATTTTTTGAGCATATAAACCAAATTCTGTTTACCTTTCTCAATAAAGGTTGGGTCACATAAATTGTTTCTTTTAAGTCACCATGCAAAAATACAGTTCTCATATCTAATTATTCTAACTCTAGATTAAGAACAACAATCATAGCCAAAAATAAATCTTAATAGTGGACATGTGCACCACAAGAGAGAAAATCTTATCAAAATTATTACTTGATTTCTTAACAAAATCTTTCACAACCAATTGAGTATTGACCATTCAACAACATCATCAAGACCTTTCTTTTTCTTGAAGACTCACATGCAACCAATTGCATTTCGCTTCTCTAATAAATTGACGAGGTCCTATGTTTTATTTTCGCAGGTCCTCCATCTCTTCTTCCATTGACACTCTCCATTGACTGGCTTCCTCGATCTCAAATACCTCACAATAAGAAACTGACTTCACAGTCATCTGTTAAGAAAGCATAGGATAAGACATAATTGTTAAACCTCACATGAGTCTTTTTAAGTCTATCAAATCTCTTTAATACAACATCATCTGAATATTCCTCATGCTCTTGGATAATTTCAGGCTATTGGTCCTAACCACTATTTCGCTGGTTCTTATGGGTGCATTCCACCTCACTGATTTTTGCATCTCGCTCATCTTTCTTTTTTGTATAGAATTTTCATTAAAAATAACATCTCGGTTAAAAATAACCTTATGGCCAGTAGGATCTCACAATCTATACCCTTTTGTATGATCAACATAGCCAAGAAAAATACATTTTTTGAATTTTGCACCTAACTTAGTTATCTTCTCCTTTGGAATCAAAGAATATGCATCACAGTAAAAAATATGAAGGAAAGAATAATCAACAACTTATAGGTCCAAACCTCTGTTGGTGTTTTGCAGTTAATAGCGGAAGGATGAGATCTACTAATTAGGACAAAAGCTGTATGAATTGCTTCTGCCCTTAAAATACTACTCTAATCCTGCAACACTCAACATATACCTGACATGCTCTATAAACGATTCATCTCACAACACCACCATATGGTGAGGTATTCCAGGAACTATCAATCACGTAGCAATAACATGCTCACTTTAAAATTTTCCCCATTTTCAATTCTTAAACACTTGATGCTCTTACCTTTTTTATATTCTACCAGGACCTTAATTTTTTTGAGACAATTGAAGTTATCTAACTTCTTTTTAAGCATATCAACCCACAAATTTCTTGAAAAATCATCAATAAAGGTGGCAAAATATGCAGCTCCCCTGTAGAAAACAACAGGCGATTCCCATAAGTTCGAATGAATCAATCCAAAAAAATCCTTACCTTTAGCGATAGATAATGCAAAGTGCAATTTATTCTACCTTTAAAATAAGCATGATTCAAAAAAATTTCAATTAAAATATTTAAACCAAAGAGGAGGCTTTATCGATAAGTACCTTGAGTCCATGCTTGCTCATGTGACCCAAACAAGCATTGTCATATTATGATGACGTCCACCTCTATAATATCGGCCTTTCTCAATACTGTTCCTCCAACAAGTCTATTCAAATTACCTGCTAACTCTCATTTTACAACCACTAGTACTCCATTTGAAATTTTCAAACATCTATTTTAACCTGTAAACTTGAAACCCTACTCATCAAAGTTTTTCAAAGACAGAAACTCCTTTTAAGACTTGAAACATGTATGCACCTAGGATTGTGTATGTTAATCCATTGAACATCTTAATTGTCACATCTCCAACTCCTACTATTTTACATATCATTATTTCCCATGTAAACAAAGGCCACCATAGTATGGTTGGTATTTAAAGAACAAATCCTTATGTGGAGTCATGTGATAGGATGCACCTAAATCAAGTAGTTAATATTGTAAAATTTCCTCCATATCCACAGACAAAATTTCTCCATCTTCAGAAAAGTTAATCTCTTCTACTAGATTTTCTTGTGACTGATTTGAACTAGCCTTCTCATTAAAACCATATTTAGGGGCTTTCTGGTTCCCTTTTTGTACTTTACAATATTTTATCACAAGACCTAATTTTCCACAGTTCCAACATTTCAATTTCTTACGCCCTCTTGCTTTTGATATTGACTAATCTCTTCATGTAGTTCTATCCATTGATATTCCCCATGCTTCAACCAACTTCCCAAAGGAATATTGATCATCCTGACTACACGTTTGGTTAAACTCATCTATCAAAAGTGTTGAAATAACATATCAAACTCAAGACATTAAACTCATTTAAGTGCCCTTGGAAAGATGCACAATCACTCATCTTAAGATTGTAAAGTTGCTGACAAAGAAAATTTTACTAAGAATGAAATTAGTTTCATTTTTTAGTATGTCTCATAAATCTTTCGCGGTAGTTTCTGATGAGACATTGAATAAAACAAACTCATCAAGTACTAGAAAAATATCTATCTTGGCAAATTCATCTTTCTCATCAAATCCCTCATCATCCATTTTTGCAAGTTTATTTTTTATGTTTTTTAAAGCCACTTCACAATCATCTTTCACCAATAACGTATGCATTCGAAAATTCCAAGTTAGGAAACCTAAACCATCATATTTTGGAATTTCCTATATGGTTGAATTTCCTCCAGCCATATTGAAGGATTTGTCATCTGCCACAAACCTCGTGCCCAGCGAGGATCGTATTCCCTAAAGCTCTGATACCAATTGCAGAAAATAAAAATCAATGATTGAGAAAAATAACAGAAAGAAAAATAGTGTAGAAAATCAAAAGAAGATAGACACAATAAATTGCTTACATCCACAAGGCAGCAAAGTTTTTTTATACTAATAAAAAAAATACCATACAGGAATGGGGAATACAACAATTTTTCAAACTCTCTCAAGCCCTAAAAAAAATCACTCTCTCTCTAGAAGACCCACCCAAGGCCTAAAGAATTAACCATCTTTTTCTTTATTTTTGCATCTGATAATTTTTCTCTCTACGAACACCTTTTACTAGTATAGAGGAAAACCCATAAGAGTCACACGTGACCCAACTTTATCATTCCTACTTTTACTAGTTTTTCTATATGGATTTAGTTTCCTATAAAATAAAAAATTCTATCAGCCTCAACCTAATGACATATACACAAAAACATATATGGATAGCTACCCATAGAAATAGGAAAGCTTTCTACAAACATGGGAACATTAATTCACATACTTAACATTCACATCGTATGTTTTAGTACGTATTCAACTAATTGAAGGATTAAACGATGTGCATCTTGTAGTTGGAGCACCCACATTCACAAACTAGTGCTAAGTGTGGTAAGCAGGGTTTTAAAAAATGCCAAGTCCAGCCGGACTCGTCCGGTTCGACTCGAGAATCGCCACAGAACAAGCCGGTTCCACACATAAAACGGGAACCGCCCGTGTTTAGAGAGAACCGGGCGGTTTTAAACAGTAAACCGCCCGATGATATCATCAACAGGCAGGCACACGGACACGTGTGACAAAATCACGTGTGAAGTTGCCCCAAGGTTTCCATACGAATACGTTAGTTCACATTACATAGGTATTTATATACCAAAGTTGAATACCCATCTTTCGATGTGGAATAATTCCCAAACATCATTAAACGAAAACAGAATGTAAATATATTCTATTAATCAGCAACTTATAATCACCTGCGGCGAAACAGCAGGATGGTTATGACCTTTGTTACTTCACTTGACCTCCCAAGGTCGAATCCCTTTGGGAATTGCATTTTAGTTGTATAGTAGTTTTTGTTGTATATAGTGGTATAAATATTTTTGTAAATAATATAAAAGGCATAAAAATATGAAAAATAAAAAAGTTAATTTTTTGTATAGCAGTTAATTTTTGTTGTATATAGTGGTATAGTTAATTTTGTAAATAATATGAAAGGCATAAAAAAATAAAAATTAAAAAGTTTATTCTATTTGAAATCTCCATCTTTCTACTAACAATCTCTTTCACTAAATTTATTATAGAAACTTAAAAAAATACATTTTTGAAAAATTGAAATGTTATTTTCAAAATTTGAACACATTTTTTTAATTTTTACATTGATAACCAAATCCTTTATTTTATTTATCAAATTTTACATTATAAATCATGTAATGTACCATGTTTCTTACAGTTGTCAATAATACATTTTAAATTAGATAATATTATAAAATATTTTTAATTTGTTATTATTTGTCTAATAAAATAATTATAAAATATAAACTAATAATTATAATTTCAGTATATAATATTATAATTAGTTAGGTTGTAATAATTTTGGATTGTAATTAATTAGGTTGTAATAATTTGGATTCTTTTTGCGGATTAGGGTTTTTTGTCAAAATGAGATTTTAATTGCCATTCTTTCATTGATTTAGTCTACTCTTTATTATAGTCCATGTATAATTATATATTTTATCCATGATAATTCTGTGATTTTTCGTTTATGTGATGCAAATTTAATACTTAAGTTTATACGAGAGCATCTTAATATTCACAAATTGATGAAAAAAATGAAAGTTAATAATGTAGTACCCTCATTTCTTATTGGATTCCTAAAAAACAGCATTTATAATGAATTTTAATAATTTTTTCAGATTTTTTTGAAGCTTTAATCCGACCAATTCAGCCGATTCCCTATCCAATCGATTTTTGAAGTGCCCGATCTGGGTCACCGATCCATTTTTTAAACCATTGGTTGTAAAAAATAAGTGATCATTGTCGGGGTGTCAAAAGGTCTTTACTCCAGGTATTACATCTTTACAATTTTCAACTGAAGTCCAAAATTACGACGACAAGAAACAAATCTCTTTAACGCACAAATAAACAAATTGAATACACCTAGAAATAAAACTTATTAAACTCTGGATTGCTCCCTTGCTAGTTCCACTTAAAATATAAAAGAGTGATTGGCCAAAATACAACTTTACATAAATAAATTACATCCCAAATAGTCACAACTCAAACACTTTAACTACATAAATTATATAATCATTAAATACTAAACTTAAGCTAAACATATATAGATACCACCAAATTTGTGCACATAGTCTCTAAATTATGGGAAACCATTTCCATAAACAAACTTATGCCGATTAAAGTAAACCATCTTTACATAGCTTTCCGTCGCCTTGTAAGGGGAAGTTGGAGGGGCTTCAGAGATCCGCTTCATGACAGCGTGTGCTCTCTTCATTCGACTTGAACGTCCTTTCAGGTTTTCGCCCAAGCCCATAGGGTTCTCATTTCTTCGGATAAACAGGAAATTCACCCGAAAATATTCCAACGAACGCCTTCCAGGGGTAAGGCCACCGTATGGAGAAAAACTTATTTGTGATTTCGCTTGAGGCAATGGCATGGTCTGCTTTGTTGGCTAGTAAATGACTTGATACGAGAATGAGGGGACTATAGTCATCGATCTTATCCCTCCTAAACGACGGAGTCACCAGGTCCCTATATTGGAAAACATCGAAGGTTGTCTTTACCCGAAACACTTCAGCACTTTTCAACAAATGATAAAATTAGCCTTCCATAAAGGGCCTCTTGCCATTGCTTGGGCTCGGGAGCATTTTCAGACATTTACGGTGATAGCTTAGGCGATCAATCATTATAGAATTGATGCTTGAACTATTGCGTACGTTGTACGATCCTAAATTATAGCACACGTCCTAGTCAATGATGTTAAACTGCATCACATCATAGTCCAAGCTATACGATCCTAAACTATAACGTGAATCGCGTGTTGACTTGAGCGCGCACAGTGTACAAGTACATAAGACTATGTATGGAGGGCATTTATGTGGTACTTTGTGCGTATGTATTTGGGAGAACATGAGGCAAATCGTAAAGTGCACAAGTGTGCACTGCCCGTCATAATTGCACACATTTGTTCCCCAAAACATAAGCGCACGAAATACTACATAGGTACGCTTGGTACTCAGTCTTGTGTACTGCACACCTATACACCGTGCACAATTTCCTTGATGACACACCTACGCACCATGCACAATCTCCTTAATGATGCACAATCTCCTTAATGATGAATATTATGGAGGGGTTATAACTATATAAAGCTCCCTAGGGTAATAGATACTATATATGAGGCTTTTAAGGGTAAACATCACTTGGGATATTTCAGGTTTTGCAAGATGATGAATGACTCAGGCTTGGTGGGATAGAGGGGTTTAGGTGGAAAGTGAGATAACTAGTGCATGAAAACCTCCTGGGGATAATATACGCCTTCAACGTAAAGAAATGGTATGTACTCTTATTCGTTGTACAATTACGCTATATGTTACCTAAAACACAAGTGCACAAAGTGTTACATAGGTGCACTTAATACTCAGTTTCGTGTCAGAGTTGACTGCGTACATAGGTGCACAAGTACACAAGACTGCGTATGGAGGGCACTTGAGTGCCACTTTGGGAGCACATGTTTTGGGTCTTTTCATCGTTTAACTTTCCATACATACTTGTTGGGTTAAGTCTCAATTTTTGCTATCAATGAAGCTCTTTTTGGTTTGAATCTCTGTCATGTGTTGTGCCATTGGCGCTTGTACCATTGCCAATGGCACGAGGTCCATGATCGGCTAGCTAATCAAATTCATAGCCATGATGCGCCTCAACCTCTCATGGCACCTATCCATTTTATTGGACTGTGATACGCACATGGGTATACCATATGACTAGCAGGATCTAGTACTTCGCTCGCTTGTGTTTTGGGGAACAAAGAGCACAATTGTATGGTGAATAAGTGTGCAACCCTCATCGTTGGTGCGAATAAGTGCAAAATGACCAAAATGACCTTTTGTGCAAATCCATCCTTTCTCTTCTTGCTCGGGGTTAATCTCGAGTGAGCGTTCATTTTGTGGCTTGTGTTGTTATGGTCAAATCATCATAAGTATGGGTACGTTGTGACCGTGCTTCAAAGAGCTACAGTTTGATATTATCGAGGTCTCGGATGAACACCAGACTACTTCCATTCCATTCAAAAGGTCCAAAAGCCCCCAGATATTAAATTTAAGTGCAGTATTATGTACTTGCGCACCGCGTGCGCTCGTATTGTGTGCGGTGCGCTAGTGTGCAGTAAACAAGTCTGAGTACTTAGCTCGTCTGTGTTGTACTCCGTGCGCTTGTATTTTGGGGAACGAAGGGCACAATTGTATGGATAAGAGAGTCGGAGACTGCACTATTTCAGGCTCAGTTGGATCATTAAAAACATAGTGAAACTTGCTAGTCATGGGTTTTTTGGCCTTTTGAAATCGTATGTGGTCTAGGTAAGCAGGGCTATTTATTTGACAAGACTCATATGTCTTTCTTCAACTTGGGATCGATTCACAACAATTTAAAAATGTGTAATAAAAAGATCTGTATTGTAATTAATACCAATACATAGGATCATCCCTTTCGGAGTCCTATAATAACAACCCTTTTGATTGTTCAAGCCGATATAGATGCAAGTGGTCTAAACTCAAACCAATTTAAACAGAAGCATAATCCATCAATCCTAACCTCATATCATCACAAAAAAGATCACATGAAACTATATATATAGGGCCACCAAGGTAAGATATTAAAGAGATGTGCATGGATTGAATCTAGACCACTAATACTGAACATAGAAGCCATGGTGAGAGGCAAGAACTTAGCCATCAAGCCTCACTTCTAGCTATCATAGATATGTGGCTGTAACTCACAACCTTTATCCCCTATCTGCGAACACAACTCCAAAATTTTTAAATTAAATTAATTCAATAATTCCAAAAAACTAATCTCACAATGGCATTTGTTTTTTTAATAGTGTGTGAAGAGAAAGGACAGTACCTCTCAATTCTCTACAAAACTGTTTTTCTCTCTAAAACCAATTTGAATTTGAAATAAAGATGTTTTCTCTATCAACGCCTCATCCCCTTCATGCATGTGGTGTGTTATAAGACGTATTTTGTGTGCGGTGTGTTATAAGACTACTTTGTGTGTGGTGCGTCATAAGGCGTACTTTGTGTCATATGACATACTTTGTTTTCTATTCATATATGTGAGCAATGAGAGATCAACATTAAACAATGCCGTTTAGATCTAGGTTCTAATCGGTTTAAAGTACATAATTTAAGGAAAAAATCAAGAATGAAAATGTCTAGCCCCCACACATGCCAATTCCTGATAACAACGATAAACAAAAAATCTTAACATATCCTAAAGAGAGAAGAGAGGAGGGTGTCCCACCTTTGTGGCTGATGTCACCCACATATTAGCCACTAGGCTTATGAAAGGTTGATATTATTAGCTGCGTGGAGACTCCCTTTGGGGCCAGCTATTTATGCTCTAAGGGGAGCTGTTTTTGGGTGGAAATTTTCAAAATAATTTATTTTGAGAGAATTTTGCCTTTAAAAATTCCAAATAAATAAAAAATTTCAAAAATTATTTCTTGTATTTCTTGACATTTCTCAATAATTATTGGACATAGAAAATTTCCCTTGTAGGAATTACTATCCTTAAGGAGTTATTCTCAACTGTTTGAGCACTCTTGTCAGCTAGATCCATAACCCCCGATCCCTTTATCAAAATTAGCCCAACGAAATCCATGACCCACAGTCTCTGGTAGGGATTCATGCTTGTCTCATGAAAGCTAACCCAAATAGGTGACTAGGTCTTGGATTTATAGCTGATTGCATGTCACCGCCTGAGAACATACAGTCTCACCTCAGTGGATCTTCCTGAATGAGAGCAGCACCTCACTTTGCTACTATCATATGCACATGAGTAAAATCATTGTCTGGAATTTGGCTGATGTTTTTTCAGATTCCCTCCTTCTCACACATGGCTCAACATACAAAATCCCACACGTACAATTCTCAATCCATATCCAATCATGCACATAAATCGAAACATCACACCTTGGCTCAAACCGGTCATAAGGTAGTCTCACCGACCCTAACCAAGGAAACCATTAAACAATTTCGAAATAATACCCCTTAAACTAGGCCTTATAATCTGGAGTTCGTGACCATGAATACCAACGTTGGATCCCAATTCACACAAATCCCACAAATCACATTTCTCTCTCTCTCCAACTGTGACCAAGAACTAACAAAAAAAAAAAAAAAAATCCCAGTATCCAGGCCTTAAATAGCCACAATTCCAACGGCCGTATATTCATAACTATTTTAACACAACAAAAGCTTTCATTAGTTATTATTACATGTCTTCTTCTTATATTGTTTATGGTGAGCAGTTTCAATGGTCTTATCAACCAGCGAAAAGCTTGCCTCTTGAAAAGAAAAGGTAGTTTCCAAAAACTGAGGTAAATTATAGGTATTTTGTCAAATATCATTCTGAGTACTTCCTATAACATTTTGAGTACTCCCATAGTAAGCTAACTAGGAGCCCACATTAACTACCATATATATATTGATCACATCGCTAAGGAGAGTAGTAAGACTGCTTTGTAGATAAACTGCATAAAGCTTTCCACCTTTCTCTACTCATATGAGAGCATCTCACTTAATTTAGCTAACGGATTAGACCCTTACAAAAACATCGTTCCTGTAAGTGGTTTGAGCTGACTGGGATCACATCCAACCCACATGTGTTTAGTTTTTCACAAAGTTACTCGCAATCCTATAACCACTTCAAAAATAGCCCAAAAATTCATCTAATAATCTTCTTAAAAAATAAATGTATCACTGACATATGGAAGGTAGAAGATTATCAAACCACCTTATGATAACTTCATCCTAAAAGATTCAGCAAATGTTGTAGACCTCTCATCCCCTCCATCCTCTCTTTTGCTACTTTTGTACATTAAGTTTCACATCAACAATTGCTTCTATACTACATGAAGTAAAAATGGGATAAGAGAATATTCTTAAATGGTAAGAGAAAATGTTGATGTCAACAAATTTTGTAAGAAAAAAAAAAAAGAAAAAAAAAAAAAGATAAAGAGATTCGTTGATAGTCTTTTGAAAAATGTAAGGACCCAGTTTTTATCCAGCCAAACCTGCATGCGTAGAAACGTGAGCCTCTTAATAAATCTATTTTTTGGATGGATTTTAAGACTTAATTTTTAAAGACATGAGATCATGAATATAAATAAATAAATTTTAAAACTACAAATAATAATTCCAGTAAAAAAACATTCCGACCGTTAGTTTCCATTATTTTTAGATGGAACACCTACGTACATCCATATCTTTAAGATGGATGGTTTACATTTTCTAGACTATGTATGTAAAAATGGAATTCAACCCGCATCAACAATTTTCCAAAATATAATACCCCTTTAAAAAAAGCAGTGTTTGAGTCTCCATACGATATTTTCCCTTTTTTAGTTGACATCCAAACGCGTGACTCTGTAAGATGACTAAACCTTTAGATGTATTTTTCCCATGAAGTTGGAAAGAAATATTTTCCCTTTTCTATTTGACATCCAAACGCGTGACTCTGTAAGATGACTAAACCTTTAGATGTATTTTTCCCATGAAGTTGGAAAGAATGCAATATCCAGAGTGTGCAGAACCCTATAGAAACAAGAAGAAACCTATCTCCATTGAATAAGAAGCCCCCGCTCGACAACCCCAAATTCTCCCCATTTTAACCTACCATTTGTTTTCTATCGTCTTTCTTAACATGCCGCCCAACTGGTGAATGCAACTCAATCACGGCTTTTTAAAACACTATTTCCATCGAAACACGATTTCATCGAACGGTTGGCAATGGCAATGGCCGCACAGCCCTGTCCTGTCCGGCCAGAAAAGTAAAGCCTAGGTTATTAGCATTGTGGTGGAGCTAAGGCCAGTTTGGCCCAGCTCCGCCGGGCTTTTATTTTTTGACCCGAATCAGGCCCTATATTTTGCGGAGCCATGTCCATGAGGACAAGGGAAAGCCGGACCAAGACTGCCCCAGCCTAGGGCGAGCGTTGCTCGGCCTTACTAACCTCCTCTTACACACCGCGTGTTCTGTCCTTTTCCTATTATCCATCAGGACACGGCACATGATCTCTCTCTTCCTACCCTCCATCTTGGTTTTGGAGGCCTGCCTACAAATGGCCATAGGGCAGAATAGCAAATCAGATCAAACCAAAATTCATGTTGCCGATACCAAATAATAGAAAAAAACAAACGCACTCGTATCTCTCGTAGATGTCATGAGAAATTTTTTAAAAATTATTAAATCATCGTACTAGTTGCCAAATGCAAAGGAAAATTCACCAATGGATCTGATTAGTTAATGTAATACCCAATTACAAACATAGCTATCACCAGATAAAGTGGTTGAACAAACGGCCTTCCCCATTCCCTAGGAAAAGTACATTATTCCTTCCACATTACCTTGGAAAAACACATTACCGGGTGAGAGCCCTTAATACTACAATGTGGACCACATCTATACAGGACAAGTCAAAACTAGCGAACCCTAGTGCCAAGAAGCACCAGCATAAATCTGATTGTCTATTCTAGTCTTCGAATTCCCATAGCTCCTCTACACTTTTGAAGGGACCTTCTTCCTTATTCACGAACAACTCCTCTCCAGTGATCACCCTCCTCTGCACAAACAAAACCACATGAACAGGCTTAATGCCAACCTTCATTTTGCTTTTCAAGCAAGAGATGCATCAAGTAGATGTAAAATTCATCTTAAAAAGGTGAGATTTACACGAGTTTGCAATCTTAAACAAGCACACCTCCAATACTTTGTCACGTCCTTTTGGTGTCAAATTTTTTTGGAATTGCCCCAAAATCTATTTATCTAACTATAAAATTTGAAACTCTAAAAATAATGCAAATAAATGCATAAAAATATTTAAAAAATAAAGGTGAAGATAATATATTGCAAAACGTACTACTTTTAGAACTTGAAATCATTTTTTTTTTTTTTTTCCTATAACCATACCATACATCTCGGTATCAAGATGATCAATTGACCACCTAACCATTCACGTTTAATAGTAGAGGTCAACATGGCCTTTAACCATCCAATAAAAAATCATCACAACTTAGTAGCCTTTAGCCATCCAATAAAAAATCATCACAAGTTGAAGAAATATTTATTTCAATCAACTACACAAGCCATCTGATTTCACGCCTAATGACCACTGGTGATTGAGCCCTCTTTGTATTAAAAATAAGCAATTTTTTTGTCCAGTCATGCAGGGACTTAGGCTAGACTGCCAAATCAAAACACAACTCAAAAATGTTTCCAAAGAAACAGAAAAACAACTTAGAATTACATTTTGGATGAAATTTTTATTGATGTTTCCAAGTAAATGATAATGAAAGACTTTCATTGATACCCATATATAAAAAATATAGAGAGACCTAGATGGCATGAAAAAGCTACAGACAACAGAAAACCCACCATTAAGTAAGAAGGCATTAACTACCCAAAAAACAATAAAAAAAGGAAAGTAGTGAGCTTCACCTGGTCAAGAATGCTACAAAGTTCTTCAAAGTCTCTATCAGGAATCTCCCATCCAAATGCTTGAATGTTTTCTTTGATCCTCTCTGTATGTGTCGACTTCGGGATGACACTAGTACGTCTTTGAATAGCCCACCTCACTAATACTTGCCCGGAAGTCTTGTTAAGTTTATTTGCAACCTGCTCAAAAATTAAAGGAAGAGAACCAAATTTAAGAGAAGAATCGTAAAACTTCAGTGCAATATGACTCAAATTCACCTACTAGACCTGGCCCTTAATTTTGATAGTCATATCATCGATGCCAAATGAAAGTAGTGGCTGAATTATAAGGAAGGCCATTTAAATATTCAATGTAGTAAGGTCCAATTTATTAAAATGCACCATTCCTGGTGTTTTAGGACCCAAATGCCTTATAGGTTACCGGGAATATTATCGATCAATTGTATGCCCTCCAAGCAAATCCAAACCCTTTGTAGACATGCCTCCTAGGTAATATCCTTCTATCAAAAGGCCAGGGCACAAAATTTGACATGAAGTCACAAGAGAAGAGGGTACAGGCAAAGAAGAAAAGAATATTGCACACAGAGCAAAATCAAGAGATAGCTACTAAATAATGAAATGAAATGAGAGACATGGTTTGAAAAAAGACAAGTCCTCGAGATGTTATAACTCACCTTCTGAACTGTTGGATGATGGATAAGATCCCAGTCACCCGATCCCAACGGTGCGTACGCCTGTGGCACCAAGTAAAGAAAAAGGGGAAATAAAACAAAGGAAAACCAGCTTCAAATTTTCATCAAGGAAACAAAGATTTCCAAAGAAACCTTAATAAAATATATTAAACACCTAAAATTTATTTGTGGATTTATAAGGAAGCTACTCATTTCCACATACCGTAATATGAATCTTGTTCTTCTTGCAAGCATTCAGCATTTTATCATTTCTCCAACCGGGGTGCATCTCCATCTACAACCACCACCAAACAGTCCCACAAATTGGACCAATTAAAACAAGAGAGAACCCTTATAACCTAGGTAGTTTCAAATAAGAGGACGGGAGGGAGGGGGGAGAGAGAAAGAGAGAAAGAGAGAGATAGAGGGAGGGGAGAGAGGTATGTAGCTAGATGGTCGAAACGGTTTGCAGTTTGATGGTCGAAAGAAGGGGATGACGAAACCAATGTTTTCCATGCTATTCCTATCTCAGTATAAGAGCGAATTCTATAGAACACCTCATAATTCTGGGGGAGATGAAAATGATAAAACTTGTAGTTGAATAAGTAAATAGCAGATCATCTCAAAAGAGCATTTTTTAGTGGAATAAGGCAGATAACCAACATTAAACAGGTATGATCTAATAGGTTGTCTGATGAAGAAAAGAAGCCGGCTAGATTGGACATCCTCTGAGCACAAAATTAAAGAGAGTAATGGGTTCAGCTGGGGATATAGCACCGGCTTCAGATGGCCTCCCACTAGGATTCTTTCATAACAATTGCTGACAAAGTGAAAGCTGAATTTATCCTAATGGTGCATGAAGTTTTCCACACAGGAAAAATCGATAAAGGCTCCACTTTTTAGCCCAACCGCCAAGATAAAGTTATCAAAAGCCCAAATAATAATGGCCCATTAGATGCTTACAAGTTCATAAAAGATTATCGCTAAGAATTTGGCTTTAGGACACAGCAGCTCTGCCTAATGTTAATGGACTCTTAGCTAGAGTGATGTATAAAACGACCTTTTACAGTAGAAGGTGATGGATAATGAGGTGCCTTAATAGTGCTCATTTTTCTATTATCATAAATGGAAGACCAAATAGTATTTTCAAGCAACTAGAGATTCACGCTCCCCTTTATCTACCCTGGTGGCTGAAACTTCCAGCACAACATTGGAACTGTGCAGTGCAGGGTTGATTTCAGGCTTTAAAAGTGCTTGGTGCATGGTTTTAAAAGTGTGTGGTGCAGGGTTGATTTCAGGCTCTAAACTTGCTAGACGTGAGTGTACAAAATATAGAGTTTGATACGATTTTTAAAATGCTATATGGTTGTGACATTTAAAAATGAATATGCAAAATACCAGTAGTCCGAAATAAGTAGTCAAGAAAAACTCTCATGTTATGAGAATGGCTAATATACTGCAGTATGGAATGGGAACCTATATCTCCGTAATATCAGATACGAGTATTGTGAGATCATTATGCCATCCAATAAAGATGTCTCGAATGAAGTTTCAACCTAGAAAGGCAGATATCCATCACTTGGTGGAAAGTAATAGTGTTGGGAGATCTTTATGGGATCCAATAAAGACGGTTCAGATGGAGTTCAATGAGGAGATTGTTATGGGATCCAATAAGGCCGTTTCAAAATGAAGTTCAACGAGGTTAAAAATGAAGTTACAACCCAGAAAAGCAAATATCCCTCACTTGGTGGAAAATCGACTCAAGTCAATTCGACCAAAATTACCAGTACACTTCATGTCCTAAATGTGCATGCCCAGCTCAATTGTAAAATTACTAAGGGAATGACGAAAAATTTCAGTGGTGAATTTCAGGGGATACAGAGAAATACCACACTGAGTGATTGGAACATAATCTGTATACCCAAAAGAGGACAATAAGGAAGAAAATTAATGATGACAACCCCTCACCAAAGGTGGCGAATAGCCAAGAGGGAGAAATGGTGGCAAAAAGTGTTTGGACAAACATGATATAAATGAAGACAGCAATTAAACTGTCAGGGTTGCTCAGGGCGCAAACTCTCCTCTGTAGAAGGGAATTTTAAGTGAGATCTATTTCTCAAAGGAACACCAGCTACCTTGGTAAACATGACGAAATTCAGTCCGTCACATAAATGGTCAAGAGATACACCTCTGAAGTTGACTATGTAGGAAAGTGTTAAAACTTAAATGTGCTGATTTGGGAGTCGAGTGGAAAGGGTAAAAGGCGGTAGACTCTTGATTGCCGGTAAATATGCATAGCAGGCAGTGTCATCTCGAAGCTAACTCAGTTGCTCAATAAGTTTTAAAGAGTCTACTACTGACCCATTAAAGAAGACCGGGCTTTATGGGAGGCGACTCCTGATGGTTTATTTTTTCACCATAAAGTGAGTTGGAGCCACGCACTATGCCTAAATATATGGAAGATGTCAGTCCCTCTGCAACTTTGGCCTTGGCCGCAATCTACGAAGAACTGCAAATACACTGCTTACAATTCATCTGCTAAAAATGAAGATAACTCTTAACCATTTATCTCTTGAATGTCACGTGGTTAGAAAACTACCAGTTAAGGGATATGCAAGGGGGGATTTTGCAAATTATCTGAGACAGATGTCTTAAGAATCACTTCAGAAAGATCAAGTCCAAAGAGTAAAACTAGATTTCCATTGAACCTACTCCGTCGGGAATCCAGGCTCAGCTCGGATGCGTGGGTTGACTGGAGATGATACTGGAGTAGTTCTATTAACGTTCTCAAAGCCACTGCAATACTGGAAAGGCAAACAAACCTCATATAGCTATTGTATTTCAAGACATGAAGTTATTCTTTCATGAACATAGTAAGGTGTTGATGAAAGGGGATTGTAGGGATCCCGAGAACCCTTTAGGTTGCAAAAACGGGAATCCTAAATACCAGGATCCCACCCAAGATCATGAACTCAATTGACCAAATGGGAAGTAGATGAATACAACAATAAATCAAGTACGAGAAATAAAGCAAACATAAAAAACACACCACAACAACACATGATTTACATGGTTCACCTCGTAGGGCTACATCCACGGCCTCAGCAACTAGAATTACAGTCACAATGAAGATTACAGTTCTGGATTACAAGAGATAATATCTATCTCTAAACATCAGTAAAAGACCATCACCGTTCTTCCCTTCTAAATTCGCTCTCCTGACCGAGCAACACAGCCGATCAACATCATCTTTCCCACCTCAACACCACTCCTGAAATGATAACCTTGAAAGCAACCGAGAGACTCTCTCTCCAGAAGTGAAAGTTAACCCAAAATTCATAGGAATACCGTCCCTCTCTCGGAAGCCGTCTCTCTCTCTTTTAGAGACCCATCTCCATATTGGAGATCCATTCCCATAACCCCCAAAGGGGTGACCCTCAAAGGATGGGTATTATGTCATATTTCACTCTCTTATAAAGATATCACTTTGTTGCTTCCCAAGAAGGTCAATTTTCTATTTCTCATAATTCCCTAATCTTTAGAAGAAAATATGGGTATGGTGATTTAGTTATCACTAAACCCAACAATCTCCACCTTGATAAAAAATCACCATAATTCCCTTGACAACTTTCATTGACTAGATTTCTTCATGCTTGCCTTCATTGTGGAATTTTTACAAACACTTTGTCTTCATATATCTCTACCTCAAACCATGGATATTTCTTGATTTTTTATCACTTGCCTCCATTGTAGAATTTTTACAAACACTTTGCTTCCATATTTCTCCACCTCAAACTATGTATCCGTAAAACTTCGTCACTCCTCTTTGTTTTAATATAAACCTTAGCCCCGTACATACCTTGTGCTCTGATACCAATTGTAAGGTTCTCGTGAACCCCTTAGCTTGTGGAACCTGGAATCCCAAATATCGGGATCCCACCCAAGATCGTGTACTCAATTGGCCAAATGTGAAGTAGATAAATACAACTATAAATCGAGTGCGAGAAATAAAGCAAACATAAAAAATACGCCACAATAACACATGATTTACGTGATCCACCCTGTAGGGTTACATCCACTGCCTCGGCAACTAGAAATCCACTATCACAATGAAGATTACAATTTTTAGTTACAAGCCTATCTTTAAACATCGGTGAAAGACCATCACCGATCTTTCTTTCTAAACCTGTTCTCCTAACCGAGCATCACCGTCGATCAGCATCCTCTTTCCCACCGCAATACAGCTACCAGAAAGATAACCTTGAGAGCAACCGAGAGACTCTCTCCACAGAAATGAAAGTTAACCACCCAAAACTCATGGGAATACCGCCTCTTTCTCGAAAGCCGTCTCTCTCTTGGAGACCCATCTCCATATTGGAGATCCATTCCCATAACCTCCAAGGGGTGACCCTCGTTATTATGTCCTCCTTCACTATCTGATAAAAATCTCACTTTCTTGCTTCTCAAGAAAATCAATTTTTTATTTTCCATAATACCCTAATCTTTAGAAGAAAATATGAGTATGGTGATTTAGCTATCACCAAACCCAACAAGACTCCCTAAATGCTATAAAATGGGGCAAGAGCAAGTTCTACCGTGAAAGCTAAAGCTTATAGCTAAGAGATGTGAGCAGTTGGAGGAAAGAGATTATATTTGCTCATGTTCTTAAGAAAAGCAACCAAGTGAAGGTGCAATGGCTAAAGCACAATTTTCACTACAGAGTCTCGTACTGATAATTGTGATTGTGTACTTCTATTGAAGATAGGAATTGAGTTTTGTAGTAATAGCAGCAACAATTTTCTTATTAACTACATGTTAATCTCAAAAAGACAAAAAATAACTCGAAATGCAAGAGAGAGAGGGAGGCAGGGAGGGAGGGAGGGAAGACCTGGCATACAGAAGGCATGATCTTGGCAAACCTCAAAAGTTTATCAAGTTTCCTCACGGTATAGTTGCAAACTCCAATATCTCTAACCAACTTGTCTCTAACAAGCAGCTCCATCTCTCCCCACACCCCTTCCATATCGAACTCAAGAATATCCGAAGGCTTCGAAGGCCGTGTTGCGCCATCCCTCAGGTGGAACGGCCAATGAATCTTTTTCCAAGATCAAACCCGAAAATATGGTTAACAGAGAGAGAGAGAGAGAGAGAGAGAGATGAATATACCAGGTAGAGAGAGAGAGAGATGAATATACCAGGTAGAGGTCAAGAGAGATGAATTTACCAGGTAGAGGTCAAGATAATCAAGTTGTAGTTCTTCTAGAGTCTTATTTAGAGCCTTTCGAACCCGGTCAGGTGAAAGATCCGTGCACCTGTAAGAGATAGATGACAATCACATTCTCTTTAATGAGGGACAAATGTTCAAAATTAAAATAATTCATCCTGGTGTCTTCTAAACCATGCAAAAATGCAGTTTCCAATGGGAGAAAAGGTTCGGGTAATCGGGCTTGGGTTTGAGAGGTTAGCAGCTGATATTTAGCAGCATTACATCTCAAGTTCGATTTCTACTACTGAACTACCAAAAGACAAATGATTTTCATCTTGATTTCTAGAGAAACTTGAAAGGTACCTTTATTCTTCAATATCAACATGAGATTCAAACACCATCCCAGAGCCTTGTAATGAGTTACTTATATACCTATACCTCAGGGCCTTGTAACAATTGTTGGTTACATTTTTTTTGCACTTTGTACATTTGTTACATCTACCTTTTGTTCCAAGCAAACATATGCAGGTTATTTGGCTATGAAATCTTGACATTTCCCAACAACTCAAAATTTCTGATCAAATGCGTTTTGATGATGAGTATTACCAGATTTTTGAGGTAATGAAGAGATCTCTCCTCTCAACACCTGCGTGGATTGCAGCCTTCAATCCATGTCCTACCTGGATATGAATAAGAGATTGAACTGCTGTAAAACTTTATGCTATATATGTATGCACGAAATGCTCAAAAGATATAGGAAACTTCTTACCATTCGACATTTTACAGATTTGCAACTATTCTAAGATCATAATGTTTTGATTTGAGTATTTTGAAACTTCAAAAGATATGTTAAAACAATTCATCTCATGAGGTGAATAAATTTCTCTGTTGAAACACTTCATCTCATGGGTTCAATAAATTTCTCAAAAATATATAAAGCTAATGGATTTAAATCCCAGCCTATGGCCCATGGCCCATGGCCCAATAGCCTAGCCAGCTGCCCTGCCCGACATGTAAGGGTGGGAATGGCCCACCAGGCCAGCCCCTATTGGCCAAAGCCTTAAGAAACTAAGGCCTGGGCAACAACCGGTTTGACATTGAGTAGGGCTGGGCCTTCAGGATTAGGACCGTTCAGGCCCGGGCCATTGCCAGCCGTAGTCACATGCATCAATAATATGGAAGTCAGTTCAAAATGAAACCAAGCGTCTGACCTCTTCTTGAACACCATACTCAGCAGCTGTGTCCACGTGTCGGTACCCACACTGAAAATGGAAACGATCATCAAGAAGTTCAAAAGCAATAGAAAAAGAATAAAACATTTAAGAACGATTGTTTTATGCGGGCTGGACTGCATTTCTACAACATACGGCCCGGAGGTATAAAGCAAGATGGATGCAAATCGGTGGTCTATCTAAAAACAATTGTAATAGGCGATCTAAATGTTTGTTTAATATAATTATTATTTTTAGTTTTCAAAATTTCTATATTTTTGTATTCACGATCTTTATGTTAAAGATTATATATTCTCTCGAAATTATAGTCAAATTATATTTAAAAAATGTATTCATTGCCGTGCTTGCATTTTGTAGAAATGCAGCCAGCATGCGGGCTAGCCGCATGCTAACCGCGCCCGACGTCAAACTCAACTTCGCCTCTAGCTCAGTGCTAGTAAGCCTGATCTCCTTGCACTATAGAAGTAGTAGATTTTACATTACTACAAACCTGGGCGTGTTTATAGTAGTACTACACTATCTTACTCCAAACCTTTGCATATAAAAATACAAACTCAGGGCCCGTGTTCGATTACACGGACCAGCCTCGGAATCAATCTCGCCATGAGCTGGGTCCGAGTAACCCGGAACCAGTCCGGTAACCAGCCTAACCGGGCATGTCGTGCCAAGCTACAAAGAGTTAAAAACTCTAAAAAGAAGTCAGAAACTCTCATTAAATATAATTAAACAAAGTACATGTAAGATTAAAAAACACTGAAAAATAGATTTTACAAAATCAATTTGTTTTAAAAATAATCCAAAAAATTGGAAAAAAATAAAATTAAGTATTTATGACCAAAATGCTTCCCCAACTTTTCTTAAAAATAAAAACAAATCTATTACAAATAAAATTTGTTATGTTTTGTTTAATTAAGGGTCCACCCTAATGAGGCAAAACGCGAGTAGCCGGTTCCGCATAATCCGACCAGGCCGGCCGAGATTGCCTCGCCGCATTGTTCAAGGTAACAAGCACAAATGTATTTGAGTGATGAGAGGTAGCTTCGAAAACAAAAATGAAGTGGAGGATTACTTGAACAATGGATGTAAAAACCGATTGAGTAGCATCCGAGCCAGACTTCCATGTCCCCAAACCAACGGCTGGGATTGTATGCCCGCTTACCAGCCTGAACCCCTGCCTCAACTCCTTTCCCTCCACAAAAGAGGCCTTCATCTCTCTCTTGCTTTGTTGCCTGCAAATCTCCGACAATTGGATGCATTATATGCACGCAAAAGTGAGGAGTAAACCCTTCATATTCGACACGTGTGAATGAGACTGTACGTGTGGTGAACCTGGTTCGTGGTGTTGGCGCGTTTAGTTGAAAATAGGGACACTAGGCCTCAAGTCTTCAACGCCACGTCTTCCTCCTACACCACGGTTTTTGGAGAGCATTTCGGCTAATTTAGGTTTTCTTACCCGTTTAATGGTTCATCTACTGTTTTAAGATCCGAATATTTTCATTTAAGATCGTTGATTGGGATGGAAATTAGTAAGATCGGAACGGAATCGGTTTCAAAATGGGTACGCTTTGTGCCTTCGCTTTGGTGAACAAAACATAAAAAATAAAGAACAAAAAAAAAAAAATTACTTAATAGCTTAGCTGCAAGGCTAAGGTGTAGAGAAGGAGCAACCACATTTGTGCAGGATATCCTTTTTTTTAGTTTCATACATCTCGTATTTTCCGTTTCAACCACCACCCCTGACCTCAAGACTTCAAGAAGACAGAACTATTATATATATATATAGCAGACAGAGCTATTCTATATATATATATATATATATGGGATGAAATCATCAATTGGTTTTGTCATTTTGTGTTTTCATTGGAGTGAGGAAAAAATTTAAAAAAATGAAACAAAGTACAATATTTGGGTCCATTCAAATCATGTGTGCACCATGTGTTCTCTGCTAGTATAATAAAAAAAATTAAAGATAAGGAATAAGTATAAAGGAAAGCTTTCTATATTCTTTCTACAACATAGAAGTTATATCATCCTCTTACCATCCAGCCGTCCATTTTTTTATCAAGAGAGTCATTTATCGTTTGATCTTAGATCCGACGTCTCAAAGTATTTTATTTTTAGTTTTTTTTAATACAAATTTTCTGGATATGAAATTTAGTACGTGCTATCTTCTCATTGGGGCGCACCTATAAAAAATATTAACAATAATTTTTCGATAAACAATGATGACCAAAATACCTCTTGAAACTTTCAGAGGTATTTTGGTCATTATTTTTTATCTAAAATATTTCTTTATATTTTTTGTTAGTACGAGTTTAATAGAGGAATGGACGTCCAAAATTTGGTATCAAAATAGTTTATAAAAAAAAAATTAAAAATAAAATAGTGTAAAGACGTGACATTGCGATTGAGACAATCTTAACCCTCCGTTCAAAAATGGACGGTTGGATAAAGAAGAGGATAGAACTTCTATGTTGTAGGGAACATAGAAATCTTTCCCTAAATATAATTATTGAATGACACGATTTGCAAGAAAACGTTGTTATGTGGAATGAACATGTATATCATATAACAGGATCAACTCAATAAATATCATTATATAATAAAATATAAATATACAATATCCTACCATCTAATATCACATGTAACATATATCATATAATGGATCATATAATATACGCATCATACTATACATACCATATTATGCATGTAATGTTACATATAACATATATCATATAACATATTATTTATCATATGATACATACCATTTCACGCAACGATATATTCGTGCAACATGCAAAAAATTATCCATTCGAATCAAACCAAAGAGGTAAATAGGTTGGATTGGTTCTCCATAAGGTTCGACCCGAGAAGGTGAATGGTGGACCCAAATTCGACCTGAAGCCCGTGAGATTCGAGTCGATCGAACTCAGATACGATCTTTGGGTCATAAAAATTGTGGGATTGTTATAATTTGGATGTTTATGGAAAAGATAGGCAAGTGTTTTTTTGGAATAACATCTATTTTTTATTAATTTTTTGAATTTTTAAAATGTCACCAACCATAAATCAATTCTTTAAAAGTGCCATAAAGTGTTTTTCTATGCTTTTTAAAGCTTGTTTGGAGATTTTATGGTTGTCTTTGATTTTATTTAAGATTTAGTAGCTTTATTTTATTTTAAAAAAATTTCAGATTTTTTTAATTTATCTCGGGCTTTTGGCATTGTACATAATTGGACCAAATCTAGGGCTTTTGGAACTATACATGACTCAATCGAATCGACTCATTCTTGGCCTTGTAACTCGCATTGGCTGAGGTAATTTCTGAAGAGTAGGTAGGAACTGTAATCTCTCTTATTCTCAGGCATAAAATATCACTCTCACAAAACAATACAATATTTGCCCCTTATTGATATGAATATATGTACATATAAGTTTACCAAACAATCTTGTCCTCGGAGTATAAGAAAGCAGATGATTGTAAACTATAATAACGATACAAATACACAAGTATTATGAGATCTAGACTATTAGAGTTGCTTATTTTCTAGTGAAAGAAAATTCGTAAATACTCTAAAACAGTAGAGAACTTCTTCACAATGGTGGAAAACAAGTTCCTATTATAGAGCGAGAAACTCTATTTTTACCCATCACCCAATGTGCTCCCGTTAGATGAAGAGTTGTTACTCTTCATTCCACGATCTTAACCATCAATCAGTTGCAACCCCTGTTTGATTACTCAGGTGAGCTAATTTGGACTCGCCACCATGGTGAGCCTGAGTATCCTCAAGTTGGGTTGTCTGATTTGAGGATCTTAGAAAAAAATAAAAAACTTATAAATAATATATTTTTTTGTATGTTTTCTATCATTTTGGCAAAGATTGAAAAGTGTTTTGGCCATCATTGCTTATTTTATATTTTTCCTTCCTTTGGATTGTTTCTAAATTACCCATGTCACAAGTTAATTTTTTCAAAACCTATTTTTTACTACTTTTTAACCTCATTTATATGTGTCTTTTTAAATTCTACTCTTAGGTCTTTTTTTAGATTAACTTTAATATTTTTTTATTTTTTAACAATTTTTCGCTTGTCAAGACTGAGCCCCGGTTACTTGGCTTGGGCATGGCCAAGTCCCGTCCCAGAGTAATTGTTTTATACTGGGTGCAACCAATAAAACTACGATCAAGGTTGGATCAAGTCACCCCGAGCCAATAATCAGATTCTTCTCTCTCACACACACTCACTCAAAATGATCCGGATAACACCAACAGTTACCTAAAATAGACAACACGCCTCACCTCCACCTTTTGGTGACGTTAGCCTGGAGATTCGTGCTTTCCCCCTCTCTATCTGTCTTTTTGTTTTGGCGAGGTTAGCTGGGAGATTCATGTACTCTCTTTCTCTGTATATATTAGTGAAGGGTACGTGCTCCGCACATATTTTGAGTTTTCAGTTTAGATCCTCTTATTTTAATTCGTGCTTAAGAAATTATTTGATGGAAAAAAGATCTTAGCAAATTGGTGTTCACTTAATACTTCTGCATAAGTTTATTTGATATAAAATATATCTATACATTTTATAATAACATGATCAAGTGAAATCATCTAATATGTATAAATAAGGAATTCAAAATTTCTATATTACAATTTTAAATACTTGAAATATTATAATTACGTAACGGATCCAAAGAGTACTACTAGACGGGTTTAATATTGGAGTAACTGCCAGTACGGACGATTTGAGCTTTTTCATCCAAATACTCCATTTGTTATTTAAAATTAATAAAAGGAGTATTTATCCAATAAAATGGATTCTGAGTTTGTAGATAGAAGAAAATATTTTTGTATATTTTATTTTTAGGTTTTGGTTCTCCATAGATCCAAAGTTTCAAAACCTATCTTGCGGCATAGTGATTTTATCGTTTATATATTTTAACCCCCTGGACCAACTTTACCCATTTTTACCCCATCTATTTATCCCAAACAAATTTAAAAAACCTGAGATTTTAATTCTACAGGAGACCAAAATAGAGGCATTGAACTTTCAGAAAGCGTTGGGGCTGAAGTTTTTGTTTGGCGCTAGGGCCGGAGTTTTTGTTTGGCGCTGGGGCCAAAGAGTGATGTTTGGCATTGGGGTCGAAGTTTTCGAGGTGGCGTTTGGGCCAGATTATTGTTGGCGTTGGGGCATGATTTTTTTGTTTGCCGTTGAGGCGAAAGTTTTTTTTTTGTTTGGTGCTGGGGCTGGAGTTTTTTTTTTGGTTTTGGCGATGGGGCTGGAGATTGATGTAGCCCTTGAGGCCAGAGAGTGATGTTTGGCGCTGGGGGCGTAGAGTGATGTTTGGCACTAGGGCCGTAGATTTTGAGGTGGGGCTTGGGCCAGAGTTCTTGATGTCTGCGCTTGGGCCAGAGTTCTTGATGTCGGCGCTTGGGCCTGAGATTTTGTATTGAGGTGTTAGCACTTGGGCTAGAGAACTTTCTTTTGTTTGGCAGTGAGGGCGAAGTTTTTTATTGGCGTTGGGACCAAAGTTTTTTTTGTTTAGTGCTGAGGCTAGAATTTTTTATGCCGGTGCTTGGGCCGAAGTTTTTGAGGTGGCGCTTGGGCCAGAGTTTTTGTTTGGTGCTGGGGCCAGAGAGTGATGTTTGGCACTAGGGCCGTAGAGTGATGTTTAGCGCTGGGGCCATAGATTTTGAGGTGGTGGAGAAGGACCGGGTTGGGGTGTGCCAAGTACCTTCTGCTGAGATCGTTTTCTAGATCTAGATGCTCCTTATTGTTTTTTTGTGCAAGCACCCTTTTGGGCTTTAACTTGCATTGGGAGGAGTATCACCACTGGAGTGGTTTTCACCATTTCCTTTTATTAGGGTATCTTTACTCGTGACTTCGAGGTTACACTTGCCCTTTGATTTCCATTTTTACTCATGGTGCCCCTACCGGTTTTCGCCATGTTTGGTTTTCTTGATTCCAGACTCTTTTACAAACTCTAGAAAAAGGGGAAATATCATCTGGAAGCTCAAAATTCAGGGAGTAGAGAGTAATGATGTAGAAAGAATTGAAAAAACCCTTCTAGATTATTTTCAAAATACTTTCTCAGGTGAGGGGCAAAGGAAGTTTTATATTGAAAATGTTTCTTTTCAAAAACTGCCAATAGATAAAGACCAATGGTTTAAATGCAAGTTTGAATTAAATGAAGTTAGAGAGACAATTCTTGGATTGGGAAGAGATAAATCTCTAGAGCCCAATGGATTTCCAATGGCTTTTTTTCATAAGTTTTGGAAAATTCTAAAAGATGATTTGATGCTCATGCTAGACGAATCTTTTTCAAGGGGTAAAAATAGTAAGGTGGTGAATTCTACTTGTATAGCCCTTATCCCTAAAAAAAATAGTGATCGAGGATATGAAGGACATTAGGCCTATTAATTTACTTGGTAGTTTATACAAGATAACTACAAAAGTGTTAGCCAATGACTTCAGGAGGTTCTTGATTTGGTAGTTGTGGAGCCTCAGTTTGCCTTTTTAAAAGATAGACATATTATAGACAGTATTTTCATTGCCTAAGTTTATACATTCATGATTGAAGGATAATAATCCCAAGGTGATAGGTAAAATTGATTTTGAGAACACATATGATAAGGTAGATTGGTATGTTTTGCATGAGATTATGAGCAAAATAGAATTTTTCTCTAGATAGAGGTTATGGATCCAATGATGGCTTTCAATTACTCATTTTTCCATTTTATTTAACGGAAATCATATGGTTACTTCAAGGCTTCTAGGTGGATTCATCAAGGAGACCTTTTGTAGACACCCTATTTTTAAAACTGACAAATTCTGTGATATTCTTGAACCCTTAGGACCACACTATCCCAGTGAACCCCTGAACCACAAACCATCATAGTTCACGATCGCTATCGTGTGATCCAGAATCGTGCAGGACTGTTTTAGTAATAAATCAAGTTAAAATAACTAGACAACTTATTTTTACCTAATTTTTTGTAGGTATCACAAAAATAGGTGAATCACCCCAGAATTTGAAACTGCTTTGGTCATATTTGGGCTCCTTTTAACCCCCAAAATAGAAATTTGGCTGGCAAATTTACTTGAAATTGGCATATATCCATTCTGGTATGATTTGAACCTTTATATAAGCACATTTTGTTACCCATTTAAGGTTGGACTATGTTAACCTGTAGGCTAGGAAATCTGACAGAGATAGAGAGAGCCCTAAGAGAAAATCTAGATCTAGAGAAGCAACATTAAGCCCTACTCCCGCCTCCTGGATAGCCTAGATCAACAAAACTCTAGTTCAACTAAGCCTAGGTTTGGTTAAGTTTGAAGAGAAAACAACATATGACATACGTACACAGTCGTGGTTCTGATACGGGCGACGCCTCGAAGCCTCGGATGCCCCTGACCAACTGGCCTGGCTAGGTATTTTCCTCATCATCTCTTTTTCTCTTATGTTTCATTTATTTTGTTAGATTTATGATTTTTTTTTATTCAATCTTTCGTACTTTCGGATCGATGTTGGCTTTGCCACTTATCTGATAGTGGATCTAATCATATTTAATAAATTTGGCATCAGATCAGAATTTGATTTTTCTCACTCTCTATCATTTTTAAAATCAGTTTGTGGTACGGATCTGAGAGATCTTCCGCTGAAGATCTATCCGATTTGCATCGTAAACAGTTTGGCGCCCACCGTGGGGCATTTCAAGCTAGATACGAGCATGAATTACGTTTTTTTATTCACTTTTTTCTGTTTTCTTTTTAAAAATAAAAAATAAAATTTTTGCAGCATCTCTTTATTGCAAGAATGTGTTATGCTAAGTACTCACGCACATCCATGTAAGGCACGAACTTGGTCTTGTTAGTCGTAAAACCTTATGCATATTTTTTCTCTCAACTGTATGTGCTTCCTTGCACCTCCTGTTATACATTATTTTTTATTTCTTTTTGAAAATTTTCATTCTTAAAAAAAAAAAAAAAAAGAAAAAAAAAAAGAAGAAAAGAATCATTCTTAAAAAAATAAATAAATAAATAAAAGAGAAAAAGAAAAGGAGGAGGTTCGCTTTAATGAAAATTTGTTGCTTCAGAGGATCTAGCTCTCAGCTTACATGTTCATCACCTACATGTTACATTCTACTGATATTTTGTTTTGTTTGTTTTGCACCTTAAAACTTTTACCCTTCTTGTTTCGATTCCTTCTCGTTTCCTTCAAACATGAAAAGAAAAAAAAAAACAACTTTAGAAGGTCAAGCTTTAAGGTCCACTTTCTCACATAAAATTCTAAAAGGAAAACTTATCGCCTAAAAAAAAAAAAAAGGTCTTCATCTTTTAGGACATTTTCTTTTTGTTTTAAAAAAAAAGAAAGAATTATTTTTCTAAATAAAAGAGATCTTTTAAGGCCTTTTTATTTTTCAAAAACAAAAAATTCATTTCTTCTCTTGTAATTTACCACTTCCAGAAGAATTAAAAAAACAAAAATTTCTTGCTAAAAAGTTGTTTTCTTTAAGTCGCTTTGTTTTCCAAAACAAAATAAGATAATAATAATAATAATAATAATAATAATAATAATAATAATAATAATAAAGGTAGGGAACACAATATTTTGTTTTGTGTGTTGATCTCTTGCTCATGGTCATCACGCCTTCCTGTTTCCTTCCATAAAAGATTTGTTAACTTGTTATTATCTTCCTAAAGCACTTTCTTTCTTGTTCGTGGCCATCACGCCTTTCCGTTTCTTTCCATGAAAATTTGTTAACTTGTTATTAGCTTGCTAAAGAGATAAGGGTTTCGGTCATCTTCTTTCTCTTATTTCCTAAAGAGAAGTTGTTCTATTAATTAATCACGTGAAGCATGACTTAGTTTTCGAAGAAAAAAAAAATGCACTTCTTCTACCTAAAAAAAAGCAAGCCCTCATCACCTTTAGAAAAAAAAAAACGAATTTTCTTTAAAAGAAAAACAAAACAAAACAAAAACATTTGGAGGCCTTTTCATTTTTCAGAAAAACAAAAGAACTAAAAAAAAAGACTCTTTTTTAAGCAGCCTCTTTCTTTAAAAAAAGAAAAAAAAAAAAAAAACTTTTAGTCCTCTTTTTTTAAAAAAAACAAAGATTATTGTTGTAAAAAAAAAATTTGTTTTGTTTTCTTTAGGGATATTCTATGTCCAAAAAAAAAAGAAAAAAAAGTGGGTGTTTGAGGCCATCTTATATATATATATATATGGATATAGCCAGTTTTATTTTAAAATAAAAAATCACTTTCCCAAGAAAAAAATCAGCAGTTTTTTTTAGGCATCTTTGTACAAAAAAAAAAAAAACTTTTAAAGGCAATATTGCTTTAAAAAAAAAAACATTTAAGGCCTTTCTCATTTTTGAAAATAGAAAATTTTCTTTGCAAGATAAATAAATAAATAAAAACAACTTTTGAAGCTCATTTGGTTTAAAAAAAAAAAATCACTTTAAAAAAAATCACCTTTAAGGCATCTTCTTTTATATATATATATATATGTGTGTGTGTGTGTGTATTAAAAAAAAAGTTCTCTTTCATTTCTTTGTTTGTAATTTGGCATTTGCCACTTCTTTCTCTTTTCATTAAAAAAAAGGGGGATAAAAAAAAATTCCAAGGTCACCTTCACTCTCTCTCTAATTGTGCCTTGATCGAATTACCTTTGACTTAGGCCCTGCTCAATTAGGCACGGACTGCGCCTGGTTCCACGTTTATTAATTGCATACCCTCTTAGGGGTTGCTTACCCCTGCGCCTCAACTATGCTCTCGATCAGTTAAACGTTGACTAGAAGCACACCTCACTTGGAATGATTTGTGCCAAGTGCTCATATTTCTTTCTTATGTATTTGCTTGCTTGCCATTTTCCTTTCGCTTGCATGCTTCTTTACACACCATTGCACATAATGGATCGGTGAAGCCCGAGAAACGAACAAAAGTTTTCAAAAACCCTCAAAATCTGACATTAACTGTCGTGAGGGGAACCCAGCATTGAGAGCTGAGGCGGTTGGGATTTGTGTAACTTTAACTATAAGCACCCATCTGTAATCCTTAGCCTCAAAGCAACTCCACACATAGTAGGACTTGGTTGATTCATTTAACAAGTGACCAGGACCTATGTGAGGACCTACTCAACCTTGCTACATTTCAATAATTAGGAACCCACTCTGACCGAGCATACCCATAGTTTAGGACAAAGTTTTCTAGTGCATTGTTTGCTTATCTCAGTTGTTTAATATTAGATCCTAGTCTAGATCCACTTTTGGTCTGAGCTAAAACGTTCTAGGTCCAAGTCCAGGCTTGTACCGAGTCTAGCCTAGGTCCGAACCAGTGTCACACCCAAGTCCGAAGGCCGAATCTATACCCCTTTTTTCTCTAAGCCAAGGCTCACGCCAAATCTCACCTAGACCTTAGTCCAAATCCATACTCGATCTAAATTTGAAATCTTCTAGGTCCAAGTCCAAGCTTGTGCCCAGCCTAAACTAGGTCTGAACTAGGTTAACACCTAGGTCCGAACCTAGGCCCCCTTTTGATCCGAGCCAAGGCTCATTTTTAACCCAACCTTAATCCAATCCGGGTCAACACTCGGTTTGATATCCAATCCTTCTAGGTCTAAGCCCAAGCTTGTGCTCAACCTAACCCAAGTCTGAACCAGGTTCACCCCCAGTTCCGAGCTTAGGCTCCGTCTCGGTCCAAGCCGGGACTCATACCCATATAGTCTAAATCTTAGTCTAGGTTCTAGCCTAGGGCGATTATGATGATTGTTCCACAACTGACTCCAAACTTAACCTTTCCAAACTTAAGGACCAGTATGCCACAATCCCTTGGGATTACAGACATAACCCGAGTCCGTCCATTTTTCGATGCCCAAGTCTTCAATTAGAGGTAGAGTCTCAAGGATTGGTTCCAGATCCTGAAATATATGTTCCTCGAAGAGCTAGCTCAGCCCAAAAAACTTGCATAGTCAAGGGGTTCAACCCGGGGTCATCTTGTAAGGGCTCTTAGGCACCCAAAGTAAGAATAGAGTGAGGGAGGAGGTTCATGCAGTGTCAAATGCTCATTCCCATAGCTCAAATCAAGACAATTTTGAGACACGATAGCCTCAAAACCTTGATAACCAAGACCCACTTAGGTCTAGGGGATCTAACTTAGCCTCAAGTCCTCATGATAACCTGAACGTTGTACGAAACAGAGGTATCGACCTGAACCGTCCCCTAGGTGATCTAGGTATCCAAGCTGCCTTCCAAAGTTTAGTTGATCGAGGCTATATTGTTCATGCCCCAACACATGGATCAATTCCAAACTAGTTTAGTGTTATAGGGAAACCCTAGGACGACCAAGTCAACCGATTCTTCAATCTGTCCCAGTAGTCCGTTTGGTCCAACATACCGTGTAATTTTTGCAACCGGTGGCGACACTTATGGGACAATATGTACATCAGGCACGTGTATACCAAACTGCCCTGGTGACTGCGGCTCATCAACCTCAAGTCCATATGGGTCAATACATACCCCAATCCTTGATTCATCGGTCTACACTTGGGAACCCGCCAACTAGTGGGCCTACCGTCATGTTGAATTCCCAATATGAAGGCATCATGAAAGGAATGCAAGATATGCTTTTAAGATTGGGCATTCACGAAGTTTTACTCCCAAAGGCCTATGTTCATGAGACCCTCGGAGGCATGGAGGTCCTTCCCTTCAGATTAGTCATCCCATAATTCCGAAACAAATTCAATGGGAAGAGCGATCCAAATACTCATGGTCATGCAAACCTCCTCTCCATTCCAGCTTTACATGATAGGTCAAATCAACAGAAGGTCATACTTTCGTAAATGTTGTCCGGTGAGGCTCTGAACTGGCATCGAAGAATGATGTGTATTCAACCGCACATCACTCCATATGAAATGTTCAACCAATTCGTCTCCCACTACCATGGATCGACATCAAGACCTCTCTCACCAGTGGTTTAAAAAACGAATCGGCGACCCGGATCAGGCGTCCCAAAAACCCATCTGAATCGGCGAATCGACGATTCGGATCGGGAATCGGGCAGAATCGCTTGGATTAAGCCTTAAAAAAATTCAAAAAAATTATTAAAATTCATTATAAATGTTTTTTTTAGGAATCCAATAAGAAATGAGGGTAATACATTATTAACTTTCATTGTTTTCATCAATTTATGAATATTGAGATGTTCTTTCCCTGTATGAACTTATGTTGACCATTAAATTTACAGCACACAAAAGAAATCGTAGAATTATCATGGATTAAGTATATAATCATATATGGACTACAATAAAGAGTTGACTAAATCGATGAAAAATTGGCCACTAAAATCTCGAATTGGTGG